>SNQJ01S0179259.1:19570-43734 GCA_010110895.2 Picea sitchensis | reverse complement strand
TAACATAACTCATTGGCATAAATGAAATAAGTGGTTTACATGTTAATCTTGTGATTTTAAAGCATTACTCAATTAAAATATTTGGGAATATTCTGGGGGTTTTAGAAGAGACATATTCAGGCGTCTATAAGCGTAGGAGTTGTCGTTATTCTGCCAGCGCTGCATCACGGGGGCTTGTAGTTCTCTCACGTACCTGGACGTATATTAGAAAACTATGGTCGTTTCGTCGTAGTTATAGATATATAGAGGGGCTCCTACCAAATGGTTATGCATTAGACAACACTACTACCGACTGTGCTCCTATCTTGGAGACCACCTGGAATCCTTGAAACAACTGAGCAAACCTATTGGCTGTCTTGATTGTTGTAGTGCACCAAAAACAACATTCGGGAAGATTTCCCTCTCGTATCAAGGTGGCTTAAGAACCCCTTAGGTATATTTGAGGACTACAACAACTAGACACTCTTGTGAGGATCCTTCTGCCTAAGCCTGTTGGGTACACAAATTTATTTGGCCAAATCTGACATTGCCTTAATATTAAAATTTTGATCACTTGGTATTTAAAACTACAACTTTCACATCAACGATCAATGCTGAGGTTAACTTATTGGTCCTGGCTTTTATTTACACTTGGCATAATTGACATTTTGTTGCAGGTGACTTACTCTTCACCCTTACCTTCACCCTTCCTCCATCCATTCATAGCCTTTGGACCTTTCTTGACCTTGTATCATGACCTCCCAGGGCCTTCTTAGACTTTTCCATTGTCTTTCCCCAGGGGTCACCCAAGACCTTTCCTAAGGTGACAGTGGATTTCGTCTCGGTGTGTTTTCCATTGGTTAAGATTGCACAAGGCTCTAGTGCAACCTACAATCCGTTGAGAAGGAGGCAAATTGAAGTCAAAATGATGTAAGTTTTTCCCATGTCCCACCCCATGTGCCTTTTGTTGCTGGTCAAATTCTAATTACCATTGCCACACATAGCACAAGTGTGTTTGTTGTTAGTAGTCAGAGTGCTCCTACGACAGTGTATATGAATAGCCTAAGTGTTACGATCGGAGTGGCTAGAATCTATCTATTGTGTTGTCTAGTCATATCAACGTATCTATTGTAAGCCCAGGCCTAGTTGCTCAACCAGGCACTTTAGGATATCTATTGGTCTCTACTAGTTTTCAAGCCAAAATGGTAGATCAAGGTCATCTAAATGAGGCTACCATGAGGTTACCTTTGTTTTATAGTCATTGTGAACAAGATGTTGAGCAACACTGGTTCTATGAAAAAACCAAAACTGGAGTGCGTAGACCCCAAATGATGGAAACATAAGTTTATGTTCTAAGTGACTCTGTAAAATAAATGCATCATCAATGAGTTGTCAATAATTCTAGTGTTCAGATTATGTGTTAAAAATGCTTGTCACTTAGACTATGAAAGTGACGATAATTTCTACATTATAACCAATGTTGAAAATCCTCAAAACAATCATGAAATGGTATGACATCAGCATAATAACTCTAGTTGTTCCATCATCCATGAGATTTAGCATCGATTTAGTTCAGGGTATGTTTAAGATATCAGTTATGCAGAATTGTTGCAAAAAAATAAGAGCAAAGTGTGACCATACTGCAGATTAGAAAACCCTTTTCACAAGTGCCAAAAGCTAGAAAGGTAGGATTATCACGCACTAATGCGAGTCTTAAGAGATATATTATGCCACAATATTTACCAAACTTATCTAAACAGTTTCAGATCTGAAGATATATGAGCTCAAAACCCAAACATCCAACTCCAAAATGCTAGTTGTTTCAATCAAAAGTGAAATCGTTGACCTTGTCTTAGCATCGATCGATCTTCATTAAGCATATAGATCATGAAATAAGAACAAAACTAGCATTTGACATGTGTTTTCCAAGCATGAATCCAAAGCAACCTTATAGATATGAGAGATCTTAAACAAATTGAAGTTGTTTTACTATTTAGGGTTAGATCCAAACGATGAGCACATGAAACAAGATCAAAACCCAAGTTATGCTAACTTCAAATGATAAAGCTTGAAAGGTCAATTAGCATACCAAGATCTAAAGAACATGTATCAATGAAAACACTTAGATCTAACAATCTAGGTTAAAAGATCAAGCAGTTTAAACCCTAGTTTGGAAAAAATAAACAAAAAAGAAAAGGAATTGTTTTTTTTTGGATTTTTGGTTGAAGAAATTAATAGACCAATGCCTAGAAAGGGCTATAAGGTCCCTACACAGTTCTAGGTGAAGCTTAGGTTTAAAGATGAGACAATGTTGAGGGAACCTAAGAGGATTGCCTCTCAAGCGCTGGCTAGGGTTAATATGTTTCTTTAAGAGTGGGTGGGGGGATTGGTCCTCTAGGAACCCTTTCCAAGTACTAACAAAGTGATCTCAAAGCTTGACCTAAGAAAGAGGGAAGAGCCCTAGGACATCCTACTTCAATGCAAAGGAATAGAACATCAATGGTCAAAGAGGGTAAGGCAGGAACTCTATACCTTAGTTTCCCTTCCAAATGGAGCCAGGTGCCCTTCTTTGGCCTTGTAGTAGCTTTGTCCTCCAACAGACCTAAAAAATATTCTATCTAACCCTTGAAAAATATCCTAAAACAACACATAGAAGAATATATATGCACAAGAACTTTGTAGGCAAGTTTTCTCAATAATCTCCAACAAATGAAAATGAGAGAGGTCTCCTCCTTATATGGATAAGGAGCCTCCTCAATACAAGGTGTAATACATTGTGCTAGCTCAAACTATGAGAAAAAACCATTAGCCCAAGTCAAAACCATGAGCAAAATACAATCAGTAGTCACAGACCACCCTCATAATCCTCCAATACATGAGTGCCCCCTCAAAAGTGTTTCAAGATGTAACAATAAGTCACATGTGTGGGCCAGAGGGACTAGGGACAAGTGCGCCCTCCTCAAAAATAGCCAACGTCCATCAAATGGGTGAAGAAGTGGTCAACAATGGGCCCAAAGACATAGGGTGCTCCTCCAACTAACCCCCAGAAGTGAGGAAGGGGTCATCTCAAGGTAACAACCTCTCAACAATCATGCCATCATGTCACACATGTAGGATGTCCAGGATGAGTATCCAATGTAGCATGACACATGTGGCTCCTCAACTAGGGCGCTCATCAAAATAAATAATGTGCTCAATGCCACATCAACCTATAACCACTATAACAACCTATGACCATGTGTAGTCACCTTCTAGGAGTCCTCCAATGTCTTAAGTTTTAACACACCTCCTACATGTGGTCTAGGAGGGAATAATCATGCATGCATGTAAATGAAGGCGTCCAGCTGAGAAAGGAGGGCATCTTTGAGTGGTCCATGTGGCAATTGTGATGATGTGGCATCCTTTTCATCGTCGTATGCACTATCACAGATCCCAAAGCAGTGACATGTGTCCCAATGTAGTACATAGATCTCAAGAAAAATGGCACAGATCCCAATGTCTATAGATATGGCCAATTATAAGTACACAGATCTCAAGGTGGCATCACGGGTGGGCCCAAAGACATAGGGTGCTCCTCCAACTAACCCCCAGAAGTGAAGAAGGGGTCATCTCAAGGTAACAACCTCTCAGCAATCATGCCATCATCTCACACGTGTAGGACGTCCAGGATGAGTATCCAATGTAGCACGGCACATGTGACTCCTCAACTAGGGTGCTCATCAAAATAAATAATGTGGTCAATGCCACATCAACCTGTAACCACTGTAACAACCTATGACCATGTGTAGTCACCTTTTAGGAGTCCTCCAATGTCTTAACAAACCTCCTACATGTGGTCTAGGAGGGAATAATCATGCATGCATGTGAATGAAGGCGTCCAATTGAGCAAGGAGGGCATCTTTGAGTGGTCCATGTGGCAACTGTGATGATGTGCCATCCTTTTCATTGTCGTATGCACTATCACAGATCCCAAAGCAGTGACACATATCCCAATGTTGTACATAGATCCCAAGAAAAATGGCACAGATCCCAATGTCTATAGATATGGCCAATTATAAGTACACAGATCTCAAGGTGGCATCACGAATCTTGAGGCATGGTACATGGATCCCAATGCAAGGCGCCCACTTCGAGTGGTGGGTCCATTCATGGCAAGCTTCTTCCAACCACACAGGAATTGAAGATCTAATGGAATATAATTTGGGGCTTCTTCTATTCTAGAAAGAACATCTGCTACCACATTGTCCTTCCGCTTTTTGTAGATTATTTCAAAATCAAACCTTTGCATTTTCGCTATTGCATTCTATAAGCATGGATCAAATAGTAGATAACATGGGCTGAACTGTTCTTTTTTTCCATAATGTTTCTTAACTTTATTTGTATACGTAGTTTACAGTTTAAACATACATCAGGTATCATTTTCAATTGACCTTATTTGTAGTATATTACCGGTTCCCAATGTGTAGATTTTGATCATGTCAGAAAATATGCACGTGTCATTTCAGTAAGGAGCTTTTGCTACTGTCAGACTGTGGCTATATATGGCTTAACTTGTTCCAACTCCCTAATCTATTGTACATTTAATCATTGTGTGTTTGGCAGGTACGCAACACTGGCAGTTGGATGGAAATAGGTAACACCATCAGCCATTTTGGTATTATGAGTGCTCAAGTTGTGTTCGTTCTTCTTCTCTTTGCTATCACAAATATTTATACAAGAGATATTACAGTAGAACCGAGTCAATGGTCATCTCATAAAGCACTTTAGCCTTGCCTTGATAGTTGGCAGTTGTATTATGGGAGTTCATCATTGCCCTCGTTTCATATACGTTCCTCAAAATGTATCTGCTACAAGTCATCAACATGCATTCCTTGCTGGAATTGGCATTCATGTGATTTTGACAAATCTTATGAAGGGTGCTTTAAATTTTCCCTTCACGGGTTTCTCAGAAGACAGATACAACTGCATGCCCACAGTTGGAGTAATGATTCTGCAAGTGCAAAAACATGGGAGAACTGAATTGGTGAAGCAAGTCTCTGTGATAGTGGGTACCTTGCCAAAGACCCCTGTTTGGTCATGGGAGAACTTGGAAATTTATGGGTCATTGTCTTGTTATGTGAACAATCAATTGAGGCTGCCTATTTCTTGTAGGATCTAAAGTTTACTGCAGTGGCTGATGCAGCATTTGTATTGTGAACCAGTTGTTTTCAGATATTGGAAAAATCAAATGTTCATATTAGACAGCAGTTCCCCAAATTTTTGTCACCACATGATAGCCATTGAATGTTTCATAATGCACATTCCCAATAATTGGCATTTCCATGGTAACCTTGTTTCCTCAACAGAATTAATTATATGTTACTTAGCATCTAAATCAGTAGAGGATCTTGGGGAATATGAAAAACTGAAATAAGGCATGATAATTCAAAATTAGAATGCAAATCATTATTGGATTGTAGGGATATCATTATCCATTTACCAGGCATCTACATTGGAGTCTAAGCACAACTAAATGGAACTCACCAGTTTTTGGATAAGACCACTACAAGCAATAATTTTTTGGATCTAGAAATCATATTTGTCATGAAAATTATCAATATATCGGCATCACTAAAACTGGAAAATTTATTGAGTTCAATTGTCATTCAATAAGCTCATATGGATCATAAAATCAAGTTTGTAAAGGGTTTGGTTAAATTTCTAAATCCATAGAATGTAAGATTGAATCCTATACATTCTAGGGTGTCTAATAAAAACACACATGATTCTATAGGAGTGGAACTAATGACCTTATCAAATACAAATTGACCATCTCTGCCAGTATAAGAGACCTATATTAATAAAGTGCATTTTTCTCCACTTCATATCTGGTGTGTTATTTGTAGAAGTAGGCAATGCCTAGCAATTTTATCTGGTCATTTTAATAATTATGATCTTCATGGATGGATATGATAAAAATGATGTGATTTAAATTTACAAATTTAACAACATTGAAGCAAATTCATAGAAATATGATGGCCACAACATGGAGGAAAAAGCTATTGATGGACATCAAGCTATTCTAAATTCTAAGTGACTGGGAATGACATTTATTAACTCTTGTTGCAAATGCATATGACAACAGCCAATAAATAATTGTCAAGTTCGAGAAAGAAATCTTGTTTTGGTCTTCAAGAAAATTCAATGCTTAGGCGTGGCTGCTAATTAATTTCATTGCAAAAAGTTTAGAGATGCATTTGTTGAAGGCATCTTGTGAAACAGGGAAAATGATACATGTCAAATATGCATTAGTATATTTCTCATGTGTGAAGAAATTGTTTGTGGGAATTATATGCATTCCATATGTTGATAAAAAAATACTCCTCATATACTCTACTACCCTAACATAATAAGCCATGTATATTAAATCTGGAGAGATAGAATACACTATGTTTGAAATAATAATCAATAGGAGCGAGTAAAAAAGGTGGACAAAGTCCACCTACCAGTGATGACTTGTTTTGGAAAATTTGTTCAGCGTACCTCCAGCAGTGCCCATTGGTCTTGTCGCTTAGGAAAATAACATTCACATTTCCCATGGAACTTCTGGGACTTCTACTAACGTCATCTACCTGACAAGCTTCTGGCAGTGAACTTTTCATTGGCCGATTGTTGACTTCACACATATTAGGTTGCTGAGCGTGCTGATTCAACATATTTCAGTGTCATTCATCTTTGATTATTATATCTGCCATCTTGGTACACTTCATTGTCACACATATACCAGAGGATATGGCAGATGAGAGGACCATGGATGCCTAATTTGAATTTTAACAATGCCATAAAAAAATCGTTTTCCAAGTGGACAAAGTAAATCTCGTTGTTTTCCTGGAGAAGAGTTCAAGAAGACAAGATTGCAGAGACTCACAGGCATGAGGATTTGTTGCTACTGCATTGGTCAAAAGAGACAGGTTGAGGTAGTTACTAGAGTTAAGAATACCAGAGACAAGATTTCAATTTGAGTGTAAATATCAATAGAGTTCCTTTTTTGATAGATAAACTCTTTTTAATCTAAAAGTCTACAATGTTGTGGCAAGAGTTCTCAGGTGCAATGGATCCACCACCTTGGACTGGATCTAAAGCAAGTCTCCATCACTCTGCAAGATAAAAGACTTATTATTGACCTTCATAGAATTGTTTAATATAGTTAAAACTTAATACATATATTGAATAGCTCTGTTTCATTCTATTCACTTCCCAAGTTCATGTTCTTCTCATAGATCCCTGTTTTAAACTATAAATTAAACTATGTAACGAAAGAATCGATTCATATCTGATGAAGCTAGTATATTTGATGTTAATGTTAATATTGTTATTATATTTCATTGATTTCACTTATACTTGTTTTGCTACACTACATATTATAATGCGATTTCCTTTCTATAGATGGGCCCAAATAGCAAAGCATTTTCTTGGATGAATAGACAACGAAGTTAAAAATGCCTTGATCTCATGCATAAATAAGAAACTCAAGGTGTGGGCCCAAATAGCAAAACATTTTCTTGGATGAATAGATAATGAAGTTAAAAACATCTTGATCTCATGCACAAAAAAGAAACTCAAGGTGAGGGGAATTTCAGAGACACGTCTTAGCATAAAAAAAATACCAAAATTTAAGAGATCCTAAATCTTCTTTTTATCGTTTTCTACATCCAATCTAATATGTTTACTATGTTTTACCTTCCAGTTGCACCAGGAAGGACTTAGGATGATCCACAAAATTGGACAAGGCACTTGTTCAAAATTCAGACTTCAAAAGTCCTGTCAGCACCTTTGCCCCTTCATTTCTTCTTCTTCTTCTTTTATGCATGTTCCATGCCCCCCTAGGGGGAATTGTATTAAATGAGCTAGCATGAGGTCTCTTGTATGTAGAAGACTCGTCTCTCTAAGACATGGTTAATAGTGCATACTCTGGAGTGTTTGTTTTTCACATGGTCCATTATACCTCGATGACTTATAATGTTCAAAGCTTTTTCACTCATACCTCCAAAGTTGGAGTGTGTCCTAATGGTCGTGCCTTAGTGTGTTTTGTCCAAGTCTAGTGTCAAATGTATATTACCATGCTAGTCATTAGTCCAGAGTCTCATGGACATGCATTAGGTCATTTTAGGATATTTTAATGTAAAATGTCTAGTTAAAACGACATTTTACCTTGAAAATTTATGTAATTAATTAATAAGTGGTACTACGAGGTGTTAAACACCTAGGGGAGTATTATTTTCTAACTTGGAATACCCCCTTCACCCTACTACCCCCTTTTCGAGCAAAATAAGTGATTTTTACCCATAAAAATCAATTATTTCCTCAAAAAGGTGAATTAAATCTCTCCCTATTTTTAAGGAAACATGTCGGGGACATGTTTTTGACTTGTCTCTAGTTCACTCTACCTCACTGTTGGTTAATGGCACTTGAGGCGAGTTAGGAGAGAGTTAGTGGCGAGTTTAGTTGAGTTGGTGGAGATCTCAAGGAAAGGTGCACCCTTTCTCTTGAGAGCACTCTCCTTGAGGGTGTCAATTCCAAGGAGGTGCACACGCCTCTTACGAGAGGTGTCACCCTCTTTCTCTCTCAATCTTGGAGTGGTGGTGACCTTCCTTTAGTTCGCTTCAATGGTGACACTCTTCCCTCCTCCCACTTGGCTCGTCCCACCTTGAGAAATGAACCCCACATTGGGAAATGTGCCCCCTTTCCTATTTAAGCAACCGACCTCCTTCTCATTTGGTTAATGAGAGTTTGGTCCAGCTTGTGGATTGCACTGCTATTGTAATACTATTTGGAATAAAATAAAGACTTTGGAGGTCACATCGGTGATGTGTACATGTGTGGATGTTATTTTGTTTAGTGCTTAATACATGAGGTAACCATACACTTAATTATTGCATGTATTTTCATTATTTTGGACTTTGAAGGGGTATTATCACCCAACATAATAGTATCTTTTAAGCTAATCAACTTTTAAGCTCTTATTGATTACCTACACTAGCGATTCAAGATTTGTATGTATTTTTGGTTGTATTAACATACTATCTGAGTTTCTTGTGTAGGGATCACCACATTTAACAGATTTTTTACAAGTATTTAGCTTTTATAGGTTCCTCATCCTTGGAGAAGTGGTTATATCATCCTTGAGTAATCTTCCACAAGCTCCAAGGCTTTAGAGAATAAAGTCGCTCGACACAATACCGAAGGACTCCATAGCCCAAAGAAGTATTGCATTCCAAGCTCTCTCTCTCTCTCTCTCTTCATATTTAATCTTTTCTGGTTACATTTTCTTCCATACAAGTTTATATCTATGTTTTAAATCTAAATTTAAAGTAGATCCATTTGCATGCATGCATAGATCTACATTTCACTTTCAATTATAAATCATTTAAGTAGATCTACTCAAGAAAGTTATCTTTTAGTAAACTATCAAGGCTAGATTTTAATACTAAAAGGTAGATTCAAGATTAGAGTTGTGTTTGTCATATTTAGGCAAGGATAAGTGCCTCTTGTTCGCTTCCCAAACAACAAACTAAAAGTTGCTAGAACATCATTTTATTATTGATTTCTAGTTGATTTTACAAACCCCACATGTACCCTTTTTACTTAGAATTTTTTGGGTAAGACTAACAACCTTTTGCAGGTGGTTCTAAAAGTGATTTGGGCAAGTTTCCTACGAAATTTGCTTCTTGTTTTTTCACATTTTGCAAATAGGTAAAAGGAATCTATGCCTAGTTTTTGTGGATCTGGGGCATCCAAGACCACCAGGGCACCTCCTCTTCATCCTCTTCATTCTTTCTAAGAAATTGTAAGTTTGGTTGGATCATTAGTCTATAAAATACTAGCAAACGATTATCTTCGAATATTGTCACTGGAAGGAGCCAAGTGGGATAACCCACTAGCCCTCTCATCCCCCCTACCCCAGGGGGATTCATTTTTCGTTTTTTTTTTTTCTTTTTCTTTTGTATAATTTTCTCTAACTAAGCAAGATAAAACTAACTAAAATAAACCAAGATAATATGCAAAACGTTTATTTTCTGCTTTTCTTTCATGCAATAGTTAGAACGTAATTTTGAGATCAATTTCTTTGTTTTTATTTCATAGTAATTAGAAAACAATTTTCCAAGTTCTTTTAAAGTAGTTTTATTTTTCTTGCAAAGAGTAATTAACCTTCCCCGTCAGGATCTTGGTATGCTCTCTGCCTTGCGAGTCTAACTCGATCTCGACATATTAGAACTGATTTTGAATAATCAGAGTGGTTTAATTAGGAAACCTTTTTCTATTTTTGCTCAATACAAGGATCAATACATGTTGATTACATGTGAGTTCACAGGGGCTTCCTAGAGATTAAATCTCGCCTTGTTGGAAGTCCGTGTATTCTCTCTTGTACCCACTTGAGCTACAATAGTTAAAAAGTTACAAATGATAGATTAGCTTTAGTAATTAGATTTTATATTTCTGCTCAAGATTACGATTTTGGCATTCTTGAGTGGATCAGCCCATATCTATCCATTTTGTTTAATTAACTTAAGTGAAATCCAAGTGAAACCACTTAATTATTTAAAATTTACTAAGAACAATTCACAACTTTTATCTTGCAACTATATCTTTGGCACTAGTTATTTACACTATCATTACAACTTTTGAAGGATTTTCATTGTTGTTATCTTATTTTATTGGCATTTAGTTGATGTCATTTATGCTGCTAGAATAAATTTATCTGCTTTGCTTCAATATTAATTCTTAGATTTCTTGTATTTAGCTTACTCAGACTTAGATTATTTTATTAGGGACTACCCCCCTTGGTTTCGCTAGGAGTTAGCCTAGACGGTGGAGTTGAGTGTTTGGTGATAGTAACTCGACTCGAGACTCACCCCCAAGGCCGCACCCAATGAATTGAAGATTTCTTTAACGTGACCCGAGGTGCAGATTAGGCGGCAACACTATGCACAAAATTAAAGTAGTATATTTTTTTTGATGAAAATATGTTAATAAAACTAGTAAAATCCCGTGAAACACTATATATGTTACTCCTTTTCCCTTTCAAGAAATTTTAGTTGTATCACAATGCTATGTCATGTAAAAACATCCAATTTAATCTAAACTGCATTATATTCCAAGGTATATTGTTTGCATAAAACAATCAAACCTAATGAAGGAATAGTTTTGATATAGTTTTCATGCAGTGAACTCCAGTTTTGTCCTAAACAAATTGTATTCAAAGGCACATTATTTGTAGAAAACAATTCATCCTTATGAAGAAATATTGTAAGTGAAGGGAAAATATACAAAATAGAAAAATAATTTTTTAAGAACAATAGTGATAATTCTATTAAGAATAGTGTAATCCTCACATTTGGCTAGGTTTAATTCATATTGTATCATTAATGCAGTTGGTTAGGCATTAATGCAATCTTTTATTATAATACTAGTTTATGGTTAACGATGACCTAGTCAACTTATATATGAGTTCATATCCCCTCTTGGGGAGGGCATCCTACCTCTTGAGTTGTGTATAAATACATACTCAAGAGTCATTTTGTACATAATAATCATCTTGTGATTTTCTTGCTCATTCTTTAGCATATGGACACCATTCTTTTATAAAGTGTTTTATGCCCAAGTGCACCTACATTTTTGACATTCACTTGTGCTTGGGCATTTCTCTCATTCTCTTGTGCATGCGTTTATCTCTTTAGTGGTCCTTTAGATTAACTCCAACATTGTTGTTTGGTGTTATCTTGGTTTTTAATGGTTGGGTTATGTATGGAACACTTTTATGTTCTATATTTATTGCAGATTTTAAGGTTCTCTATCAATTCCATTTGATCCTTCTCTCTTACGGACCAAGAAATTCACTTAATCTTGTCTCAAAGTATACAATATATTTTTTGGCATTTTTGAATCCTTGGTATTTTAAGGATTTAGAACAATTTCACAAAATTTCGATAGCTTTCTCCTAATGCAACCTTTACTATAAACAATGAAGCCATGAAGGGAAAACTAACGAACTTTGGTGAAATTTTTATATTTATATTTTCCTTATTAATGGTAGGTGAATAAGTAAGAATAACAACATTGCCATGAACTTGTGAAGGACTTAGTATATGTAGTGTACTATTTTGAAAGTGCAATATTGATTCAAATGATTATCCTTCAAACATAAATAATAGATATATGTGTTGTCTTTCAATTCCTCTCATCCAATAAGTCATCTATTATGACAATTCCATGGAACTAGCATCCAATGACGGTAAACACGTTTGGGAGAAATACCATTGAAGTTTATTTAGGGCAATTACCACACCGATCATGGAGATGAATGGCATCATGGGAAATCATTTTCACTGCTATGATCTTATTCAATTTGTACATTTTTTCATTCAAACACTCACTCAAATTTTGTGAATGAGAACAATGGATTGTGAACATGTTAAAAAGATTGAATTTTATACATGCTTCAAGTGCATTGTTTGCAGTTAAAATGCCTAAATCTACTTACATATTCTGAAAATGTAACAAGTTTTATTTGAGGGAAAGAAAATAATCTTGAAATGTAGAAAGTATTCCCTTTATATATATAAAATTTACAAATCAACACGAATAAATTATTTTCCACTATGATCATGCTCAAAGCTTTTTAGAATCCAAACATGTTGCATATGCAAGGTCATTGCCTCCTATGCATGTGGTAGTCTTCTTGTTTTGAACCATGGAACCTTTATTTATATTAAAAGAGGGTATGAATGTAATTGAACAACATTATAAGTGGTATGGTTCCAATATACACCATTTATTGTTATGTCAGAAAGGACATCCATTTTTTGCGTAGTAGTGGTAAAAAAAGATATAATTCGGCCTCGACTCAAAATTAGAAAGAAAATTATGAAATACTTGTTTTTATATCAAAATGGAAATGTCGTAGGGAGGTATGAATCGTTTATATATAATAGTGTGATAAAGTTTTAAATAAATGTATCATTGTTTTGCAACTATGTTTGTAATTATTGAATTCATCCTACGTGCCATGGAGATAAATTTCACACATTTTTGTCATATATGATGTGATGTAAATCATCAATTCTTAATGGACAATCTATTTATGCATTTGTAGATTCACTAGTGACTTTAATGGATTCATATTCTTATAAGAGGTTTATGTTTCCATAGCATTATGGATTTAAATATCAATTTTGTTGTGTATATGTGTGGTGTTACGTTCAAAAGGATCGTTTAGATACATCACCACCATCAGAGGTCTAAGTGGATATTTTATCTACACCGAAGGGTGCATCCTAGTTTTATCGTAAGGGTGAATCACACAAAACAAAAGCATGCATCACATAAAACATCAGATATTACAGCATGCAATTACATCCTTGAAATACTTTCAACTCTTCCAGTCGTTCGAGGGAAGACCTAAGATCGATAGTAGAGGATGTTCATGGTTCTTCATAAAAAAGATCATAGTTGAGAAGAGAAGAGAAGGGAATGTTGATGTTGTTTATAGTGAAAAATATTTTTGGTTTTCCAAGAATCGGAGGGATAACAAATAATCATTATGCACATACCAATACTGATTGTTCGCCATGTCATGGATCACATGATATATCAAATGATCCTAAGGTTTTTGTTGTCCAACATCTTTCAAAGGAGTTTTTTTCAATGATAGAAACATTAATTGAAGTAAGTCTTTAAGTTGATGCAAAATGTGAACAAAATATTCTTGATGATCTATTTAGATATGTTAACAATGTTAGGGATTTCAATTTATCTAGACAAGATGTTGTACAATAATCATGTAAAGTTTATGTACCAACTAGATAAGAGGGATCTTGTGAGTGTTAATTTATGATGTGTAAAGGAGGTTTCAAATTTCTTCAACCACACACCAAGATTGTAGGATGATATGTAAAGTCCCCCAATCCAACCGAGGGACATTACGGTGCAGAATATACATAAAAATGAAATTTCTGCTAACTAGTTTAATTAATTTATAGTCAACTCATTTCCTGTAGCTTATATCTACGAATTAGAACATATTTAGCTACTATCTACAACCACAAAAATAGAAGCATCTACAACATGTTGATAATCAACATGAAATGTAGCTAAACAACTCATTACAGTAGCATATAAACCGTTCCCATTACAATGAGTTGATGCATAACAAATAAACACATTAATTTACACAACAGTAAGATAAAACACGTATCTTATAAAAAACGCAGTTACCAACTTAACGAGAACTCTACATAGTTCTTGTTTTTTGGGGGGTCCAAATTTTTACCCCATTTTTAAAAATAGTGCTACTGGTAGCACCCCCCCTCCATTTTTAGGTGGTTTTTGATATTTTAAATTTTTTGATCCACAATGTTTCCACATTATTTTTTAAATGCTTATTTTTCATCTGTTTTCAATTATTTCTAATTTTTTTTATTCAATGATGTTTTTAGTAATTTTTCATGCTTCTTTCAATCTTAAAAATATTTTTTACCATTTACTTTTTTGAAGTTACGATTTTCATATAATTTTGTGTCCTTAATTAATTTATTGTTCCATACTTCTTAAATATAGTGAAAAAACATCAATTTTAACACATTGTTTACGTTTACTTCAATAAATAAATAAATAAAAATTGTAGTTAAATAACACTATTTTTGACTATTTAGAAAAAAAAACACATTTTATAGACATATATAATAAAAAACCTATACATTTTGGTACATATTCCTTAAAATAACATGTCAAATAAAGTATTTTTATGGACATAATTGAACCAAAAAAGGTCTAAATTTTATAAAAAATTATCATTTTCTTTCATATTTTTATACATTTGAAGTAAAAAAATGACAACATTTAATAAAATTTTCCAATGTGTAGTGATTCACATACAAATAAAATGAAAACAAAAAACAATAAAAAGATTCATCACAAAACAACAATAGATACATCTTTATTCTTATTTTAAAATATGAAAGTCAAATCATTACAATTATAGCTCATAAAAAAATTGCAAAATTGAGCATCGTCTTCAAAGACATCTTTAAACTAATCAACAATATCATATATCCCAAATTCATCATTCTCAATAGACATATTATCATCTTCTTCGACGTCATTTTGTGCTTCCATTGTGTCATTTTGTTCTTCCACTGGTTCTTTGATATCTGCAAGTTCTCCAAAGTGATCATTTCCAATCATTCCTCCTAATGGTACTTGAGGTTCCTTTGACAATTTTGCGACCTTTGATTCACTAAAATCTCCTTTCCTCAAGTCAACTTCTTGCATTTCGTCTGGAAGAGATGGAATACCATTAATTCTTTGTTGAATAAAGCTACACTGCATTGGGTCACTTTTAATGGCTATGCAATTCCTTCCTTTCTGTAGGCAACACGTTAATGTTGTACCTAATCACCAAATACAAAATAAATAATGAAGTTAGATACTGTAAAAAGAGATAAATTAAAAATAATATAAGATTGAAGTATGATTTCATAAATATTAGATCATAATTCTTACCTGAACCCGAGAACAAATCCAAAACCCAATCTCATTCATTTGAAAATTTATCTATAAGATAATTAATTAATGCTTGTGGTTTTTGATAAATGTTAACCATCTCTCCTTTCAAATATTTTTCCTCATATGTTAGCTTTCTAACCACAACATTGTATACCAATATACTACTAGGAGTCTCTCCATCCTTTGCATTGGAAAGAATAGAATTATAAGAATCGTCTTTTGTCCAGGTTGCACGATGTATATTCTCAAAATCACTTTTAAATGATTCTCTCTTGGAGCTTTGAATATTAGGCTTGTGCCCGTAACATAAATAAGTGCAAATTCAATTAATTTGTGAATTAATAAAATTGTTTTCTAATCTTAATTGCTAAACATACACTTTCAATATCTTACCAAATAAACTGCATCCTTGTCTTTTCTTTCCCCTTGAAGCTTGATTGTACTAATCATTGTTGCGTGTCCGAATGAAATACTAGAAATCTCCAAAATGGTGATGTTGTAACTTCTATAAATCCCATAACCACTTTACTGAAAGCTTGGTAAGTATAAGGCTCAGTATCATATCCAATGTTTTGGATATTATAACCATGCGGGATATCCGCAATAACTAGGGAGTTTTTTTTTAGGAACAATATTTGCAAGTTTTTCACAATCACCTAATATCACTTTACATTGAACAGTGTCGAGCCCATTCCAAATGTAGTGATCAAGGGTGTCATCAAGTTGAACATTTTGAACACGTCTTTTTATTTCTCTTTCAAACTTGGCTTTTTGAATAAAACTTTTGAAAGCTTCAGGTACTCCATCGACATTCTTCTTTGGCATATTTAATGAAACAAACAAACATATAGTTATATATCTATAACTACTAAAATATAAATAAATTAACTTAAACGAATAATATGAATGTAATAAATCAACATACATTTTTGAATGCAACAAAAAATTGTTTCAATACTGCTGAAGAGCTTGAATTTGGATAGTTGAGTTTAAAATCATCCCAACTTTCTTCATTCAACATCTTGACCATTTCCTCCTGTATTTTTGTATACACCTTGTGACTAAATAAAACAAAAATAATGTTAAAATGATATGTTACAAAGAAAAAAGACAATAAAATAAAATAAAATAAATCTTGTCCTAACATAAATAAAAATAACTCAACAAACTTACTTTTTAAATTCATCACACATTTCTTCCATTGACAATTCTCCTACCTAGCACGTGATAATATAGTTATGATAAGTTTATCATCCTTCACTCATATTGATCTCCAAGGTGTTATAGTCATATCACCAGAAAGATTTTTTATGTCAGGACCTATCTTATTTGTGCCACATATCAATGGTTTAGCCTTCTTAACTCTCTGATTTTTTATACTAATATTTTCCCATGGGGTGAATATCTCATCTATCAAATCTCATACCTGTCCAGTTCTAAATCCCAATTGAAAATAGTTATCCACAACTCTAAATATATCACTTTCTTTGCGTTTTTTTTCTTTTGTATTTTCATCATCAAGTGGGAATCCTATTTCCATACAACATTGCTTCTGAAACTTAACATCAACATTTGATCTCTCCCTGTGACATATTTCATAAAATTCATTATGGATAAATCTCACCCTTTGAATGAAGGTCATAGACATTCTGTACTCATTGTCTATGTTATGATTCCATGCCAATAACTTTCCTTCTGAATCTGTTAAACTGACATAAATTATGCATTTGACTGTCTCAAAAAGAGGATTATTGGGATATTCTTGCATCAATTCTCTTCTAGCCTCCGTAGAATGATTTCCTCCAATTACATAATATTTGTAGTCAAAACATTTTGATCTATCAAATTCTTGCCTCGTAGGAACTTTCATTGGATCAACAAGAACTAGGTAGTCAATCACATGTGCATATGGATTGTACCTAATCAATACTTTCAAATTGTGAATATGCAAGTGATGCGGTTTTCTAATTTGATATTTTTCCTTCCCTTCTCTGGGTTTATAAAGTTGTTTCACATTCAACTGAAATGTGTGTCCATCAACAACTAAGTTTTCCATCCTCATTCTATTTCAAATGGCATTTTGTGTTGTTTTCATAATACCATCCCCTAAATCAACATCTGGTGTTATTATTTCTCTGCTACCTTTATGACTTTCACTATAATACTCTGAACTAACAATGGCTTCTTGAACATTATCAACATTTGCTTTCTTCCTCTTATGATTTAAATGTGTTTCATCTAAATCAATGATTTCTTCATAATCAATAGGAATAAACTCATCATTAACCATCACTCTTTTGTGTTTATCTTGTTTGTTCTTTTTGCGAGAAGGAGTGATAACCTCATTGGGACCAATCTCAACAAAATCTTCATTTGGAGTTTCCTCATTTTTAAATGTAACCCTTTTATGATTTATAGAATGAGGATTTTTCTTTCTTCTTTCTTCTTTCATGTTCTCTATCTACTCTTGCAGGTTCAACTGCCATTACTTTATGTTTCTTTTTACTTCCTTCTTGTGTATTTTCAATATGAAAAGCGTTGATGGCATCCATGATATTATTCTCTGTAGAGTAAATCCCCACTAACATATGTGAAAGTCGTTCAATAAAATCCTGTAAAAATAAATTATAACATTTTCATGTTAAATAAAATTAAAACATTACTACGATACTAAAAATAATAAACGACACAAAAATAGAAATAAAAAACTTACATTTCCTTTCTCAATGTCATCAACGATGGATGCACACAATTATGAAAAACATTCATTCTTGTTATAATTGATCATTTTAAAACAATATATAAACTTGATATAAGTTCTCCCTTGTTTGACAAGTGCATAAACAATATCTATGGCTGGCACCAAACATATATCTCGTAACAAGCCAAGCGCCTGATAATTTCCTTGCACATGTTCTAATTTGACACAATACAAATATATATGATCTCTATTGTTTCATTGCTTGTCTTTAACAAACCAAGAATTTTCCTATTTGTTTTCAGCTTCCACAGATTTCCACTCTCTAGCATTCTTCATTGCCTTTGATAGTTCATGTGTTATGCTATTATTTTGTGTTCTAACATTCATGGAGGTTCCAGTTGCATTTTTGGATGCCATTATTGTAAGTCGTGATCCAGATATATTCATAGATAATCTATTTCCTTCCATTTTCCTATATTAAGATAAAAAATAAATAAATAAAACAAAAAAAAATTAGGCCTTTCACATTATAATAAACTAAAAAAAACAATATTGAATATAAAAATAATTTAAAAATATATATATATTTTACCCATATGTAAAAAATTTGACCCATGGAGTTATTGGGCTTATGCCAAGATTGTGCCTTCGTTGTCGGGGGGGCTAGGGAGATGTCTGACATCGCCCTAGCCCGACCAACCCTGTGGCCAAGTCACGGTCCCAGGGACCATGACTTGGCTGCGGGGGGCCAACCCTGTGGCCAAGTCGTGGTGCCCACGACTTGGCCACAGGGTTGGTCGAGCTAGGGTGATGTCAGGCAGTGCCCCAGGTCCCCCCGCAGCTAAGGTACAGTCCCACCGTGGGTGTGCCCACGGCTTGGCCACAGGACTAGTTGGGCTAGGGCGATGTTGAGCATCACTCCAACCCCCACGACGAAGCTCAGGGCTTGGCCATGGGGGTTGGGGCGATGCTTGGAATCACCCCAACCCCCCCACGGATAAGGCATGGACATTTCCTAGTAACCACCATGGGCCAAAACTAATAAAATTTAAGTAAAAAATAATAAAAAAGCTAAAAAAAAATTAAAAACTATACCTAAATTTGACTTTTTCTTTTCAAAAAATCTTAAGGATTTTGTTAAGATTTTTTGAAAATAGTCTCAAATTTTTAAAAAAGTTGGGTATTTTTTAGAAAAAAGTAAAAAACATTTAAACAAATTTAAGGTTTTTTAATTTCCGCATGAAAAAATATTATGTGATTCAAAGATAATCTTATAATTGTTGTGGTAAGAATTTGAAAATAACTAAACTCTGAAATGCTAGATTCTCCTCGGATGTCTGCTCGATGTTTTCACCTCGTAGCTTGCTCCAAATAATTTAACAAATATTTCCCAAGATATAACACAATGTAAAAAGATAAAACAAGACTATGTATATATAACACAGAGGATATAAATTACTATTAGTATAACAAATGTGGGATAAATAAAAATTAAGTATATTGTCTACATATATACCTAAATTTATATGGATCATCAATATGTTTAATAAATGTGGGATACATAAATAAATATGATAAATATTGTATTTAACATGTAAATAACAAAATAAAAGAGTAAAAATTGTTTTTAATTTTTAAGGGAAAATAAGTGAAAAAAAATTGGGGGGAAATTTTGGAGGGAAAAATTTGAGGGGGAAATTTTGGAGGGAATTTTTGGGGAATATTTTCGGGGGGGGATTTTGGAGGGAAATAATATTTTTTGGGGGGGCGGGGCATTTAGAGGGAAAATATCATTATGCATGTTATAAAATGTCATAGGGAGGGTGAGCATTTGTATCATTCTATATTCTCAGAGAGAAGGGATGGCTTCGTCAAATATTTTTTATTTTTTTTATTTCTGAGACATCAACAAATTGCATACCTCTTCTGTTGGGTCTAGGAAATGCGATAGGAATGTTTGTAATGCAAATGAAGCGTCACATTTTTCATCTAGTTAGAATTTTGATCATAGTGCAAGCAATTTTATTCAACATGTTCCTCATGAAAGTCCTAAATCAGAGGAATTTGAAGGCACCAATGATGAAGAGGAGGAATATGATGGTGATAAATCTAGTCAACAATTTAATAATAATCAAAATAATCAAAATGTAGGTCAAAGTGGAGACTATGATCAACGTTTAAATGATTCGGATGAAAATTTTCCTCCAAGTGAGGAGTTTCAAGGTACCGATGAAGATTTCCATGGCACCAATGAAAATGATGGATAAATTCCCTCAAGTGAAAATTTTAAAAGAATTGAATATGATTATGACAATGGTGGACACTTTTTCTCGAGTGTGGAATTTAAAGACAACAATGTTGGTGATGATGAATTTTCTCAAAGTGAGGATTTTGAAGGAACTGATCAAGAGTTTCCTTCAAGTGAGGATTTCCAAGGCACAGATAAGGATGATGAAGAATTCCCCCCAAGTGGGGATTTTAAAAGTAATGATGACGATTATGGAAATGCTGGACAGTCTTTCTCGAATGAGGAATTTAAAAGAAGCAATGTTGGTGCTGATGATTTCCCTCCAAGTGAGGATTTTCAAGGTATTGATGAGGATAATGAAGTTTTTCCTCCAAGTGAGGATTTTCAAGCCAATAATGAGGATGATGAAGAGTATCTCTCAAGTGGTGATTTTCAAAGTATTGAATATGGTTATGCCATTGGTGGACACTCTCTCATGAGTGATAAATTAAAAAGCAACAATGTTGATGTTGATTTTCTTCCAAGTGAGGATTTTCAAGATACTGATGAAGGTTTTCAAGGCACTAAGCAAGTTGGTGAAAATTTTCACTCAAGTGGGGATTTTGAAATAAATGAAGATGATTATGCCAATGGTGGACACAATGTTCATGATGATTTTCCTCCAAATGATTATGTTGATGATGATGTTCTCAATCATTCAGCTGCAACAAATCAAGGTGATCGATATTCTCTAGTTCAGTCTCCTGACAATGTTTTGCTTGATACTCCTTGTGGTGATAAGGAAAATCCTTCTAGTGAGGATGATGAAATAATGGAGACATTGCAAAGAGACATTGTGTCTAGGACCAGGATTAGACCTTTTTATATCAATCCAAATCATTCTAGTTATACAAGGTCTAGGAACGAATTTCTCACTAAATCAATTTCCATAAGTGAATTGATTTCAAGTGAATGTTTTCAAAAGAATTGTTTGAAAAGCATGGACTACATGTATTCCTTGAATAAAAGGAAGACATATTTGTCAATGAATAAGATCATGCAAAATTCATATTTGATAGGGTGCATGATATCCACCAATACAAGATATGATTATCGCATTGGGCATATTTTACTTTGCAGAAAAGATTTCAAAAAAATTCACTCAATTGGTAATCTTCGTCCATCAAGAATCCAGACAAGGTTGGAAAAAGATCCATCATTTTATTCAAAGGTACATCATGGACGAGAGAGTGGGCCATTCACAAACTCTACATCATCATGGATGTGTGATTTATTTTCCAAACATGGAGAGTGTATGCCAGATAGAGACACAATACATATTCTAGATAATTTTTCAAGGAGGGAAATCTACAACTTGTACAAAGGATATGCTAAAGGTGTTGAGGATATGGTAATTTTATTACATATGCATATTTTACAAGAATATGGAAGACACAATTCAACAATGTCTATATTCCTAAGAAGTCAAGGATGGGGATTTTTAGTATATGTTCAACTCTTAAATCAAGAAGAGATAAATCTAAAGGGGCAGAAAGAGGTATCTATTTACTATTTGTTTTTTAAATTGAATAGTTATCAACTATGAAAACATACGATCAATATTTTCATTTTATGTCATGTGTAGATTCCATAGTCAAAGCACTTCAAGAACATTGGAATCAACAATCAAGTGAAAGACAAAAGTTGTACAGACATCAGAATAAGTGTTATGATGCTCCAAAAAAATATTTAGGTATGATAATTGATGGCATGGACCAAAAGAAAACACTTCTACCATATTTTGTTCATACACCCAAAAATTTACAGGAAGATAATTTCATTCAGTTTCACTTGGTTGGTTGTATGGTTTTTCAATGGAAAAATGTGTCTAAGAGTTTACTTCACAACTCCAAGTATTCATAATGATGCAAATCTGACCATTACCATAATTNAGACAAAAGTTGTACAGACATCAGAATAAGTGTTATGATGCTCCAAAAAAATATTTAGGTATGATAATTGATGGCATGGACCAAAAGAAAACACTTCTACCATATTTTGTTCGTACACCCAAAAATTTACAGGAAGATAATTTCATTCAGTTTCACTTGGTTGGTTGTATGGTTTTTCAATGGAAAAATGTGTCTAAGAGTTTACTTCACAACTCCAAGTATTCATAATGATGCAAATCTGACCATTACCATAATTCATCATGTGCTCACTCACTGGTCTGGAAAATCTTCCTCAAGTTCTCTATCTACAGTTGGACAACACTAGTCGTGAAAATAAAAATCAAATTGTGTTCGGATATCTAAGCATGCCTGTTGAAATGAGAATCTTTCAAAAGGTGAAAGTTGGTTTCCTTCTTGTTGGACACAGTCATGATCATAGTGATCAAATGTTCAGTCATTTTTCAGTAACATTAAAGAGGGAAAATGTTGGAAGTATACCATCATTGATTGAATGTATTAAGAAAGCATGCATTCCAGAGCCTGATTTTCATATATTAGAAGAAACTGTTGACATGCGAAGATTTATTCAGGGATTGCATTGTGAAGAAAAATGTATTGAGAATCTTAATGACATTAGCTTCCAACATCAATTTTTTTTCAAAAATATTGATGGGAAAACACTTATATGGGGAAAACAATATTCACCTACTACAGAATGAGGGCCTTCATCAGGTTTATCATTTTTTAAGTTCATTCTAGATTGTCCAATATTTGCATAAAAGTTATTATTTTTACAATCAGTTGCTGAAATCCATAATTCACGGAGGTGTAATAGAGATGTAGATTATTCTGAATTCCTGGAAGAAATAAAAAAGTCCATTAAGGATACATATGAGTAATTTGATATTGTTGATTCTGTTTGGTGGGAGTTTTTTTTCAATAGTCAAAGTGAAATAATTTCAAGCTCAAAAAATGAAGATACAATGTTGAGGGTTCCATTTCATTGGCCACAAAATATGCCAAACGAATCTGAAGAAACAAACATTGTTCAAGTTCAACGAGAATCTCAAGGTGCTATTGAGTTTACACAAGCAGAAGAAAGATAAATGTATATTGGTTCGTGAAGGTCACATGCACAACGTGAATCCATGGAAGACTTTTACAATAGTTCAGTACACGATATTAAGGAGGGTAGCATGATTGCAGTTTTAGCGACTGAAGATCCACATCGTTATCCATTATGGATTGGAAAGGTTATAAAGATTGATAAAGAAAATGATGATGTTATTTCAATTGAATTGCATTGGTATGAAACAAGTACACACCCATTCAATGGTGTGTACAAGCTAGAGATGATGGTTAAGAAACATGTCAATAGAAAGAGAAAAAAAAAGGGTCAAAATACAACTCGTCATCGCACCGACCTCTTAAAATTAGATGATGTTGACATACTTTTTTATGACTTCAATTTGACAAAGAGAGGAACTCTTCTCTCTAAGACAACAAATATTATCAAGAGGTTGATGCCACAAGAAATAAATGAAAGATGGGAGTCTGTTGAACCTAGTCGTAGATCTAAAAGGCATTTGGCATATGAAATATTGGGCATGCATGTAGACTCAGATGGTGTATTCATCGACAATAGAGAAGAGTATGGATCATCTACATCTTCATCCAATCATTCATCTAAAGACATTGTAGACTCTGATGGTATTTCATAAACCATGAGTCAATCTGAATAACTGTATGAAACATTTTATGA
>SNQJ01S0179259.1:7415-19560 GCA_010110895.2 Picea sitchensis | reverse complement strand
AATTCGCTCCAACATGCTCTAGAATTTTCTCCCTATGACTGCACTAGCTCCAAGCTCCCTTTCCTTCTCTCTACTTTCTCCTCATGCAAAAAAAATCAATCTGTAAAATTGTTGTCCCAACCCATATGCATTTCCTCTCCTTTAACTTGCTTGTTCGACTCACACACTTCCCCAAAATGATTGTACTCAAGCCCCATGTGCCCAATAGCTTTGAGATGTGACCACTCACACCCACCCTCTTACATGTATTAAATGATTGGATTTGGGAACACTCAATCAAAAATGGGAAGGTTCATATACAAATATAAAATTTAGGAAAGGTTGAATTAATATACATGGGTAATCCCCCCCTTGGATCCCTCTTGGCCATTATCCTAGACACTCCCCCCTCTTGTGGATTAATTCATCCCTCATCTCTTGTCCATGTCCCCTTAGCAGTTGGCATTACATTTTATTATTAAAACATTGAAATACAATTAGCATATTACATTGCTTTGGCATTAGCCACAAATTATATCTACATAAACATTAATTAAACTGGGGATTATAGTGGTGATGTTACATTCCCCCTCCCCTACAATTGTGCTCCGTCCTCGGTGCACTCTATGCCGACACACACACACACATATGAAAATTTACATCACAATACTTAGAAATAAAATTCTACAATTTAAGAACTCCAACAAAAACTCCAACCAAAATCTCATGTTCCTTTCAACTCGCCGACCCAAGGAATGCACCATTCGTTTATCAGGGATAACCCAAGTAATGTACCATCCATTTATCAGGGATAACCCAAGGGATGTACCATTTGTTTATT
The DNA here is from genome assembly GCA_010110895.2 of Picea sitchensis. Taxonomy (NCBI): domain Eukaryota; kingdom Viridiplantae; phylum Streptophyta; class Pinopsida; order Pinales; family Pinaceae; genus Picea; species Picea sitchensis. The sequence continues at coordinate 18,740 of SNQJ01S0179259.1, read as the reverse complement.
AAAGCTAACCCAAGGAATGAGCGTATTAGTTCCACCTAGAAATCTCCTTCATGCTCCACCTGGATCACATTCCAATAAATTATGTGGTTAGTGCTATCCCCATTTTGTGGGGTAACTAAGGAGATGATGTCTCGAGGCCCTCATGTTGCATATATGGAGTATCGAGAGATCACATGACTAGCAGTGTCCACTTGCACATACGAAATCCCACTCTATCACCACATTCTGATCCATTGTTAGTGCATCCACCACACCAGCTAGCTTCTGGAAGACATATGGGTCTTTATCCATGCGAAACAAGTCAATTATTGTGGTAGGTAATCACCCTAATATTTTATGCATTTAAACATGTTGTATTTAAGTTGATTTTGATTATAGAACGCCTACTTGGACATTATGCTTTTGACCTTGTTTCACCTTGGTGAGTGTCATAGATTTCCTAGTAAGTGGCCAACCTTTGGGGAAGTTTTGTGACTGGGGTTCCCTTGAGGGGATTTCGTACCATTCCCAACCATACTTACCACCTTCTTCTCATTAAATTCCCATCATATTACCCTCTTCTAGGACCTTTGACTTTAGTGATTCAATAAGGGCATATACCTCATTTCATGGGAAGAAGGGGATGAAGGACCAAAGGGATTGTTGTTGGATAAAAAAATAAAACCCTAAATATATAACTTCTAGATGTTGCTCCAAGTGATCCACAAGAAAACAATGAAACACTTCTTTATAAGAAATGGGGAACTACAAAAATAAATGATAGTGAATTCTTAAGGGTTTAGGTAGAGGATGGGAGGTCTCATCACAAGTCATCCTATCATGATAATGGGTATTTAATAGTATGGCATTACCATCATTTGGTCACCAAGCCAGGGTAGTGGCTCTTAGTTACACAACTGAGAGAAAGGGGGTCTCATCACGAGCCAACCCTCTCATCTTCATGAGGTATTTGTGAATGACATTGTCGTTATGTGGACACCAAGCTAGGACAATGGCCTTCAACTTGTTCCTTAAAACATGAAATAAATAACAATAAATATAAGAATGGCAAGAGGATGGGTTCAGAAAAAGTGCATCGCAAACGAAGGTGCCACACACCCTCTACAAATGCACCCATAAATGCGATAATATGAGCCCTTGTATGTCATGAAACTCATCGACCTATGAATTCTAAGCCCATTCCACCTCATCATCCATTACATAACCTTCAAAGACCATCCTTGGGAACATTCCCTACTTGAGGGATTTGGTATACCCAATAGGACTTTTATGACACCCCTTCCATACTTAAACTTGGTCAATTGTATAGGGTTTTTGAACATTTGTTTAATTTGATGAGGTAGTTTTGATGCAGATGTTTAGGTTCCTTTATTATTAGATGTGGTTTACACTTGTCATGGTATCTTTGAATTGATATATTTGGAGGGCGTACCCTTTTGTTTTGCAGGACATTGCTTGGTGGCTAGTTTTGGGAGAACAATCCTAGCTTGGGCTTCCATGGGGAAATAATCCCACAGGTTGGATGATCTAGGCATGCACACCGGATCACAGAGACATGTCTTTGGAGACTTACATGGCATCATGGAGGATCTTACCCAGCCTCTACTACCCAAACGAATTGCCTAGGAGAGGAAAAATGTCACCTTGAGGCTTGATGTCATGCTTGAGGGGGTTTGGAGCTGATGGAGCCATTGCACATTGACACTTGGCATGTTTTGACTGGAGGAGACATGGATTGACTCTAGAACATGATGAGGAGGCTCAAGGAGCCCCAATGACCTCCATTTTCCTCTCCAACGACTTGCTCAAGTGGTCAAAACATCCCCTAAAGGGGTGGCATCATCTTATTTTTAGGGTTTCTATTGTGTTAAAGTGAAAATTAAATATTATTATTTGATGCAAGGGGTAAGATAAGGTTTGTTTACCCCTTATATTATGTTTTATCCTTTCTAAGTGGACAAATTATGTTTTAAGACTTATGTCTAAATGTAGATCATGTTAATCTCATTTCATAACATAACTCTCCCATTGTGAGAAGTACTTGGCTGAAATTTGCGCCCTCCTTGGGAAATCTTCTCTCTCTTATGCTTTTATATTGGTTTTGTTTATGATATTGGTGGAAGAACTAGTGCGCTAGCCTTCTTGGATCTTTTCTTTGGCATATGTGGTGGATTTATCTTGGTAAGGAGAGGTTTATCTTGTCATTTCTTGATGCTAGGCAAATATTTATCTTCTTTATGCTTCATTGCTTAGTCACAAGTTTTATTTTCTAGATTTTTTTGGGAGTATAAGGATTTACAACCCCACCATTATCTATCATTTTGTCTAGAAGTTATTTGTTGCACAAATTTTTACTAGGAGAAGTAAAAGGGTTTACACCCTCCTAGTATATCCTAGCTTAACATTTGCTTGCCTTGGGGAGTAAGAGGGTTTACACCCCCAAGGATATAGCATTGTTTATCTCTTTATTTACTTGAGTCCATAACCTAATAGTTAAAGGCACTAGTATAAATTTCATTGGAGAAATAAAATATTGCATTGATTAACATGAAATTTTATGATTTGAAGGTTGTCTAAGTTGGATCTTATTCTTTTCCTTATAAGCTTGATTTAGCCACTAGGGCGTCATGTTTCCTCAAGTATTTCTTGCTGATGTTATAAATATTCATCTACATCCATTAGGGTTGTATAAACCCTAATCAACCTTCTCAAATAACTCTTGAATCAACCAGTGAAAGTTTCCTAAAGTTTGCCCACATAAACTACTAGGCCTAGCGCACTTTTTGGTAGAATTTGGGGAATTTTTAGTGGCTGATATTTTTTCTGTAATAACTTGTTTGTTACAGCCATAAGGATGATTTATATTGCTTCATAAAGTGTTTACAATAAACTTACCTTTTAAGATAGTACCTTGGTCTTTGAATCTTGAGTTTCACTAGTGTTTAGCTAGTTTATCTCTTGCATATTTTACTTGATTTCTATCACTTGTTTAACAAATTATTGTTCCATTTCATTGATGATATATATTGTTAATAAATTCTGCAATTAGGGAAAACAAACTTAACTTTCATTTCCACTTGATATATTGCATTGTATACTTGGTTTTTCTTGTGTCTCGGTCACATATTATCTCTTTGCAGGTCACTCAAGACTTTGACAACCTCAAACAACCCTCAAGACTCATCACCAAGCTCCCTTTTACATATAACAACCTAACCTATAGGAGAATTCATTCATACATCACACTTTCCACTTCATTCCCCCTAGGGTCACTAGGATTCCCCCCTTGAGGTGATCACTTCACCTCTAAAGTGACATGAACACATGCCTAAGGTGACAGAGATTGCCTTCCTAGAGTGACTTAGTCACACTTGAAGTGCGGGAACTACATCGAGTTGATATTGGGTGTAGGATTCCCGGGTTGTATCACTTTATTTTGTGGTTGGTTCATTATTTTACCAACCTACAACTTGTGTGATAACAATTAAGATTAGGCACATTTTTCTTTATATTCTTGTATGAAATACATTATACTCTCATGGATCCAGAGACAAATGCAATTATGTATGCAATTGTCCCTATCGTTTCTAATATCTCAGGCCCACAACAATGCTAACATGTATGCAATTGTCCCTATCGTTTCTAATATTTCAAAAGGCCCACAATATCTCACTGCCAACTTTGGGAAACTTCCCAATCTTAGTGAACTTCTCTTTGCCTTCACTTTTAAAAACACATGTTATCCCACTTTAAAATCTCTAAACACTATGTTTTTGTCTGCATAACATTTTTTCCTATCCTGGGCAACCTTTAAATTCTTCTTTATCTTTTCCATCTTCTCTTCCATTTCCTTTAACAATTCTATCCCAACAACTTTTTTGTTTGCTGAATTATCCCAACTCATAGGTGTGTTACATTTTCTGCCATACAATGCCTCAAATGGAATCATTTTCAATGAGGCATGATACCCATTGTTGTAGGAAAATTCAACTGAATGAATATAATCTTCCCACTTTGATGGTTGATCCATCACAGATATTGTAAGCATGTCCTCAATTATTCTGTTAGTCCTTTTTGTTTTCTTGTCTGACTCTGGATGATACATTGTACTAAGATTTAAATTTGTTCCAATGCCCTTGAACAAACCTTTCCAAAAATTAGATGTGAACTTTGGATTTCTATCTGAAACTATTGTTTTAGGTACCCCATGAAGCCTAACAACTTCTTTCATGTAGATATATGCAATATTTGTTGCCTTGTGTGTAGTCTTTACTGGAATAAAATGTGTTTCTTTAGTCAATTTATCCACCACCACCATGATTGAATCATGTTGCTTCACTATTATGGGCAGCTTAGTAATAAAATCAATTGTAAATACTTCCCACTTCCATTCTAGAATGGGCAATGGTTGTAGCAAAATTGTTGGGTGTCTATGTTCCATCTTTACATTTTGGCATTCTAGACATATGGCTATGTAATTAAACACTTCCTTCTTCATTCCCGACCAAAAGTATCGACTTCTTACTGCTGCAATTGTTTTCTGATATCTTGGGTGCTCGACATATGACAAATTATGCATCTCCTTCAACACTACATTTTTCATCTCAATTGAATTGGGCACATATACTTTTCCCTTATACATGAGAATTTCATTTTCTTTCAACTCATAATAATTAAATTTCTGCTGAAAATTACTTTGTTGCAATATCTCTTTATTTTTACATATTGTTGATCAGAATTTGTTGTTGCAATAATTTTGTCTTTCATATATGTCTTGTACATGTTGATGGTTGCAATATGCACTTCATGAGCTCTCCTTCTGAGTGCATCATCCACTTGATTTTCCTTTCCCTTTATATGCTTAATTTCGAAGTCATATTCACTCAAAAATTTCAACCATCTAGTTTGTTTGGCATTTAGTGTTGGTTGTCCAAACCACAATGGTCTGTCCTTAGATTGAATTTCTTACCCAGAAGGTAATTCCTCTACATTTTCAATGCATGTACAATCGTTGCTACCTCCAATTCATGTGTAGCATAATTCCTCTCATGCTCTTTTAATGTTCTGAACTCATAGCATACCACATGGTCTCTTTGACTGAGAACTCCATTGAGTCCTTCCTTGCATGCACCGGTGCACACAACAAAATATTTGTTTGGATATGCAATATTCAATATTGGTGCCCTTGTCAATATTCCCTTCAACTGTTGAAAACTCTCTTCACACTTGGAAGTCCATTCAAATTTCACTCCCTTCTTTTGCAAGGAAGTGATTGGACTTGCAATCCTTGAAAACCGTTTTATGAATATTCAGTTATAACCAACAAGACCCATGAATGATATAACCTCTGTGACATTCCTTGGCATTGGCCATCCTCTGATGGACTCTATCTTCTCAGGATCAAATTCTATCCATGTTGTTGATATTATATGCCCCAAGTAGTGAATCTTCTTTTGATAAAAAAATGCACTTACTTAACTTAGCATACAATCCATGCTCTCTTAAAACTTACAACACCATTCTTAAATATTTCTCATGTTCCTCTTCTGATTTAGAATAGATAATTATATCATCTAATAACACAATAAAAAAAAATTCCAGGTACTCCTTGAACACTCCATTCATCAAACACATAAAGACTATTGGGGAATTTGATATCCCAAATGGTACTACCGCAAATTCACAATGCCCATATCTTGTTATGAATACTATCTTGGTGATGTCTTCTTCCTTTATCCTTACTTGATGATAGCCTGATCTCAAGTCAATCTTTGAAAATATTCTTGCACCTTTCAGCTGATCGAACAAATCATCAATCCTTGGCAAAGGATACTTATTATTTATGGTAACCTTATCAAGCTTCCTAAAATCAATACACAACCTTAAGGTTCCATCCTTCTTCTTCACAAAATGAATCAGGTCTCCCCAAGGAGACACACTTGGGTGTATGTACCCCTTCTTCAAAAGTTCTTCAAGCTACATCTGCAACTCCTTTAGTTCTAGTGCACCCATTCATTAAGGTGTCTTAAACATTGGGGAAGCTCCTGGCACCAAATCAATAGAGAAATCAATGTCTCTCTTTGGTGGAAATCTTGGAATTTCTCTAAAAATATCTTCAAAATCCCTCAAGACCAGATGGTCTTCAATGCTTTCCACTTTGTCTTTGACTACCTCCTCCAGATGGGCTGCAAACATCTGGCATCCCTTCCTGAATCTCTTCTTCAACTACATAGCTATAATCTCTCTAACAAGTACAACTCTTGGAATGCCTTGAACCTTTCCTTGTTTCCCTTCCTTATCAATACATGTGGTTGTCTTGTTGTAACAGTCTAGGACATCATGATGTTTTTCCAACCATTCCATGCCAATTAGATAGTCATATGAGCCCAATGGTATGATGTTTACATCTACCTTTTTGCTAAGTCCATTCATGTCTATCGGACAATCTTTAACCAACTCATTGATTTTCCTCTTTGCCCCCGTGGCTAACTGAACTAACCAAGATTTCTTATGCTTACTTCTTTGCAAGTGAAATCTTTCAACAATTTTAGCATTTACGTAACTATGGTTGGCTACAGAATCAATCAAAATTGCTATGGGTTGGTTGTCAATCTTACCTTCCACTTCGATCATGGGGGATTGATACTATGTCTGCTTGTTGTCCAAGGATGCATAAATCCTTGGCATCCTTCCTCCCATTTATTTCACTATTCCAACCTCCTAAATGTTGTGTAAAATCCTCGTTCTTTATCCTTTTTGATGGAAATCCCTATATAAGTGATTTCCCTCACATCCTTAACATTGAACATGATGTTGCTTTATCCTTTTTCCAAATGAATATGCAATATTTTTCTCATTTTGGGTTGACTGACCTTGTTGATTTTCTTGGGATTTATTCTTGAAAAAAGGTGGCTTAAAACCTTTATTCCTTTGATCCTTTTTCCCTTTCATCTTGTCATTCCAATCCTTTTGGAAAATTGGTCTTCCTTTGCTTTTCTTATAAAGGTGTCTTTCTCTCATTATGGCTTCCTCCAAGGTATTGGGATTATCATATTGTATCTTGTCACTATAGAAGGAGGGTAACTACTTAGAAACCTTTGTATTTTAACCTTCTCATCCTTGATGAAGTCAACATACTTCAACAATTCAAAGAACTGCTTCTCATATTCCTCCATTGTCATGGTTCCCAACTTGAGTTCAAAGAACTCTTTCATTTTTATTTCATAATAATTCCCAGAAAAATATTTCTCTTGGAAATATCTTTTGAATTGTCTCCATGAGATCCTCTTCTCATCAAAGTTCTTGGATTTCTTAATTTGATCCCACAACATGGTTGTCTTTCCTTACAAGTGGTAGGTTGCAATTCTAGCTTCTACCCAGGAGGGGTAATCATGTAGCTAGAAATATTTCTTCATTTCCAATAGCCAAGCCTCAACCTCTTCACCCTTTGGGTGTTCACCATTGAAAGTAGGTGGCTTGACTTTCGTGAGTTCACCCTGTAAGATGTTTGCCACATGCCTTCTTCTTTGCCTCTGAATATGAGACACACTTGGGCTGCTTCCTGGACCTAAACTTGCATGAGTTCTTCTAGTGGAATTACTTGGAAAATGATGGCGCCTTCTCATGCTTCTTGACTTCCTATCATTTCCATGATCATCCATTTTTCTATTGGATCGAGATGTTGATAGTTGTCTAGCACTAGCTGGTTGTTTGGTGCCAAAATATTTTTTAACTTTCATATGAAACATGTTTAAGATCTGAAATATCTCTTCCTGATTCTTCATAATCCTTTCATTATCATCTCTTTAGCTTTGTACTTCCCTATGCAGGCTTCTCATAGTGACATGCTCTTTCCTATCTCTTCTTCCATTTGACTCTGTCTCAACATTTCCCATGCTGACATGCGTACCTCTGATCTCTTCCTCACGGCTGTAAGATCCTTGAGCATATTCCATACCTACATTCCTCATATAAGAAATCAAGTTTCTTTCCATACCTTTAATTCTTCAAGAAATGTGCATGTAATAATTACTGCTAGAACATGTGTATTGTAAAACATTTCATTAATTAGAATACATGTTATTTCCTCGTCAATTTATGAAGGATACATTTCATCAATTCACACTATGATTCCCTAGATGCATTCCTCTTTGAAATAGATTTCTAATGGATGTACTCATTTCCCAATCCGATATCTTAGATGAAAGTTATGGCTTCTTGAAAAAGCCATTTTCACCCATTTCTATGCATTTTCTCTACTGGTGCAATTTTATGAAATGTCAACTTCTGTCAATTGCAGAAGAAGATATGTCAGGAAATGGAGAAATTTTTTATGAGACATAGATAATAATAAAAAAATGGAATTCATAACAACTCTCATAATTTAAATATGATGTTCTAGTAAAAAACTACATCAATCTGGAATCTGCAACTTTGTCCTTTTTCACTCATTTTTCCAGACTTAGATTTTTTAACAGAACTAGCTATCTCTCAATTTGTGCATTTATGGAAAAATTTCACTAAACCAATTTTTTTTTCTTGATTAGTATATAAAAAGTAGGCTACATAAAATTTTCCAGTTTTGTGATCTAGGGTCACTTTTCCTTCTCTGAAAATCTCAAAAATCCCCAAAAATTGGCCCGAAATATTGGATTTTGGCCTATTTCAGTGTCCCCATTCCAATTCCTATAGGATTTATTTAGTTCCTTCGTGGGTTATTTCTGTGTGTACTTTTTGGACTTTCCCCAAGAGTTTTGGTTTAATTTGGACTTTTGTCAATGATCTGGACCCATATATTTAAAAACCACTATTTTGCAATTTCTTCCAAATCCAAGTAGAATTGGACAAGGGCCCTCTCTGAGACTTTTTTAGACCTCCTCTCTGTGAAAAAAACCCATAAGTTTCATCGTATTCACTGTAATTTTCTCTTGTTATGGCCAAAATAAGAAAATGACTGTGTAATCTGCAATTTTTCCTATGTGCAATATGCGTCATCGATCTCAAGTTGGAAGCAATCTGGGTTGTTGATATAATCTCTATTGGCCATCGACGATCGACATTCTCCTGTGGCGTGCAAAATAATTCCCCAAAATTCCAACCCGACCGTCATCCATCAACCCAACTCCCCAAAAACTGACTTGCACACAATTCCAACCCGATCGACCTAGTCTTCGGTCATCGACGACCTTCATTGGTGAATGGAACTGTCAAAACCTTCGGCTGACGCTTGATCATCGACCCATCAATGATCGACGATCCCCAATGGTTGTCGAATATGCTTTCCCAAATCGAATGATTTGACCATCGACCACTTATGTTCGTTGACATGGAAACTGCTGACATGGCTTGACACATGGATGCTGACGTTTCATGACACATCATCTTAAGGTGTCAACTTGGGTGACGTGGCATGACACATGGATGATGAAATCATCATCCTCTTTTCTCCATCGACCATCGATCAATTCTATTGGAAAACTCGTACACCTTGTCGAATTTAGCCGACGCCGAACCATTGATGCATCAGCCATCGATGACTTCTCTTGCTTGATTCAAACATTTTTCCAAATTCGGTTGAACCCCAACCATTGACCCATCGACCATCGACAATGTTTGTTGGCGATTAAAAATACTTCGTTGAATTCGGTCGAACTCTAACCATCAACCCATCGGCCATCGATAGTAAGAGATGTATTATGTCTGATCCAAAATCTTTGTCATTTCAGTTGATTCATCCATCGGTTGTCGACGATTTCTCTTGGTGAACTTTAACACTTAGAAAAATTTTGAACTTTCTATGATTGATCTAGATCATTGATCTGATCCTTTCACAACCCCCGATTTAATCATGTTCGTTGATCTCATCAAACTTTCAAATTGTCAAATATTTATGAATTCTTTAAATTTATCATTGTGAATCTTGACTGTCAATCACAAGATCAAAAACAATCTTAGTCATCGATTCTCCAAAATTCTTGTAACTCTACAGGCGACCATTAAAACTTGAATTTCGACCATTCCATGTCGAATTTTGATCTGCAACTTCACCGTTCTACTCCATTAACCTTGTTAAACCGTTTGAAGTCGTTCAAACTTGGATTTTTCCCACAGATTTGGGGATTTCTCTCTAAATTATCTGTTTCCCCCCAAAGCGGTCACAAACAAAATCTGCAACAACGAATTTCACCAATTTGCTTTGATTCGAGCCTATACAAGCCCAGTGTTTGAACCAAAGCTCTAATACCATAATGTGATTTCCCCCAACCCAACTGAGGGACATTATGGTGTGGAATATACATAAAAACGAAATTTGTACTAACTAATTTAATTCATTTATAGTCAAATTATTTCCTGTAGCTTACAACTACGAACTAGAACATATTTAGTTACTGTCTACAACCATAAACATAGAATCATCTACAACATGTTGATAGTCAACATGAAATGAAACTAAACAACTCATTACAACAACATTTAAATCATTCTCATTTACACAGAGTTGATGCATAACAAATAAACACATAAATTTACACAACAATAAGATAAAACACTTATCTTATAAAATCGTTAGTGCAACCAGTTGCTTGGGACAAACATTCCACCCAACCATAGAATGACTGTTCCAAATCTCAACAGCCAGTCACCCCCGAGATGAGGCTATCAATCCATAAAAGAGAGTGGTCTCTCACAGTTCAATCATAGCACATAAAACTCTCAACCCAACTGATATTCTCCTACAACTATCTCAATTTTCCACCATATATCTTCCTCTTGACCTCTCCAACCCAAGGAATGTACCCCTTCACTGATCTCAGTCCCTCTGACGTACCATTCATTTATCAGGGTCTCTCTGGTACAAGCATATAGGAATCTATCAGTTGGGAACTCAAGGGAAATTGTTGCTAGGAAAACTATCAACAAACCAACAACAAACACTTATTGTTTTAGTGCAACTCACATAGGAGTTCACTATTCAGGCCTGAAAACCTGGCTCTTCAGTTTTCCAGCTCCAATTCACTCCAATTGTGCTCCAACATTCTCTAGAATTCACTCCCCATGGCTGCACTATCTCTAATCTCTCTTTCCTTCTGTCTACTTTCTCCTCATGCACAAAAACTGAATGTGTAAAAATGTTGTCCCAACCAATACAAATTTCCTCTCCTTTGGATTGCTTGCTTGACTTACAAACTTCCCAAAGATGATTGTACTCAACCCCCATGTGCCCAATAAATTTGGTATGTGACCACTCACACCCACCCTCTTACATGTATTCAATGATTGACTTTGGGAACACTCAATAAAAAATGGGAAGGTTCATATATAAAT
>SNQJ01S0179258.1:5076-19664 GCA_010110895.2 Picea sitchensis | reverse complement strand
CATAGTTCAACACTTAGTTTATTTCCAACTTTTCTTGTAGTGCAGAGAACTAAAACTTAACATTTTTCCTGCACAAAATTTCTCTCTACACAAAATTCCCCTCTACCCAAATGGAACCTCTGCGCACCTATACCTCCACACAACTCTTGTGCAGAGAAATTCACATATCTTTGACCCCCACACTCCTGCACAAACTCACTTCTACACTGCTAGTTTCTAAAGGGATTTATCCTTATCTTGCGCTTTGAACACTACTTGAGGGTCGTTTATGATCCATAAATTGGTTTTGAGTTGTGAGGTAAAGTGTGATGATCACGAGTAAATGAGGATTAATTATCCCATTTTCCTACGAACCACTTTCTTTTCAAAATAACTTCCATTTATGGTTGTGTGTATTTCAAAGGAAATTTGTACACATTGAAGGGACATTTTAGCAAATATCCATGCATTTAACCTTTAAATAAATTAAAATCCATAGTACAGTATAAAAAAATATCAAAGTGCATTCGAAGAATAAGAAATATGGTAGCTAGAAGGAGAAAATAACCTTTTTGTGGGGATATTGTTAACTCTCCTGTGTGCCAAGATAAAGAATTTCATTGGTCCATGGCATATCAATGGATTCAGAGTATAAACATTGAATAGAAGAATAATAACAAAATATGAATGTATAGCTTAGTTAATGTTGGTTGCATGCTTGAATCCTTCAACTTCAGGGAGTTGTTTTCCTGGTGTATCTGCAGATTTGATTTGAAAGGCTGAACAATTTGAGTAGTTGTTGAAGGGAAGAACCATGTTCCACTAACTCTCAAGATTTTAAAGGAATGCTTCGATTCCCCGACTCCAACAAAAGTCTTAGGCTTCCTGATGCTGACTCTTTTATGGATTTCCAGGGTGGTGGGATTAATTTGTTAAAGAATTTCATGGTTCCCTCTATATAAATCCTAGTTGACCTTTCAACCATTGAATTAAATCGATTGGAAAAGTCATATCAAGATTTTTCATGGATATTTGCACAATTAATGGGAAAATAATCCACTTATCATATTCCCAGGTTAGTTTATATATATTGCATTTTTATTTTCGAAAATAAGCAATGTTCAACTAGGTCGAGGTAATCTCAAATGAGGTTTCCTTTCAGCTCACCAATTATTTAAAGACTCAAAGATTCTTCATGACTATGTATCTAGTCTTGGAATTCGCCTACTATAATGTGTTTGAAGGGTTACCCTTGAGAGGAAATTTAGATGTTGATAATGAACCAATCCAATTTTGGTACGTCCCTGTGCTTTGGAAGCATAAGGAACCATTCCTTTTTTGTCTTATTCAAGATAGATTTCTTAAAGAATTTATATATATGTTGATCGGAGAAGCACCAACAAGGACAACCCAAGAGGCAAAGGATTTCCTCAAAGGAAAGGGAATTTGTGTACATCAAGAAAAACATACCTACATTAGGTTATATGGTTATGAAGGAATCCCTTTTCTTCTCCCAATATTTGTTTGTGATAGGTATTTTGTTGCATAGGTATGTAGATAGTATAAAGCACCGTCAATCCTTTTTGACAAAAAGAGAAAGAGAAAATTTATCTCATTTCCCTTTATTTTTTTTATATAACAGTAAGACATTCTTTCCACTTTTTAGAAATTTTTGAAATGCTAATTGCATTTAACATGAAGGAATCACAACCTCTCCAAGGTTTTGACCCTGAGGGGTTGTTTTCATAACATTTGGCTTCCATGAGATATAACAACTTTTTTAAAAGGATTGTTGAAGGAACTAGGGATAATGACCCAAATACCCCCAAGAAAAAGGAGAATCATATATGGAAAGATGATTTGGTCAGGGAGGTTAGTTCCAATACTCAACAACAACAAAACAAAACAAGGAAAAGAGGTAAAGATGCAACCAATGTTCAGTTTTATTCTCCCTCTCATACACATAGGATTTCATCCTTTGCACAAAAGAAACAAGAATCAAATATAAGAAGAGAAGAGAATAATGAAGGACATGATGGATGAGACGATGAGGATGACCCACCCCCTATTAATTTTGAAATAACTCATACAATATCTTAGCAGAAAAGGAAGAGAAGCTCAAGCAAGAAGGATTCACATAATTCAAAAATCCAAAGAGATGTAGCAGATATGGGAATTTATAGTACCACCTTAGTCGATTAGGTAGCCCTTTGAATAGCTGAAAACCAATAAATTGCAAAGGAATTGGCCCAAGAAGAGACAACAATTTTTGAAGAAAAGTCATTGACATTGCATAATGCGCTATATAATAAAGAAGAGAAAAAGTTGCAAATAGAAAAATTCCAAGTTAAAAATAAGAAAGTAACTCATAAGTGGAATTTTGAGGTTGACGTCTCATAAGTTGGGCTCTCAAGACTCCTAAAACTGCATTTAACTACTGGATATGCTCTTTCCCATTCCATCCCAGAGAAAGAGTTAGAAAATATCATATTGAAAAGAAGAATAAATGAATTGGAGGACACATTAAGTCCCAAACATTCTTTATAGAACCACTGGATATTATTTCTCTAGATCAAATGCCACCAAGTACACCAGGGACATCGAAAACTTAGGTGAGAAAATCCTCCAAACTACTTGGCGGAGTTAGATTGTATGTCGCACTAAATATTAATAAGTGACTTAATATTATTCCACAAGCATGGGAAGTTAGTTCAAGACTAAGAAATTTGTCACAAAGACTTGGAACATGATGAAACTTTATATAAAAATGATTTAAGTACCTTTGTTGCACAAGTGTCTAGTTTAAGTGATTATCATAAAAATCAACATCAATTGCCTTCAATCCATAGAATAAAACAATTAAGAGTAGGATGGATGGAAATGATACAAATGTTATGAGAGTCAATTGCCACCTATACAAAAATAAATGACAAAAGAAGTAGTGCATTCCTTAAATCACTAGAAATTGTTAAATACCTTGAAGGTCCACAACTTATAAGAGATTCTATGGTTATAACTAAAGAACAACTAGACACAAATTTGGGTGTGATTAAAGCTTCATGGGAAAGAGAGTTAGACCACCTCCTGAATTATCGAAAGATGAAATTAAGCGGTGGCATATTACCTTTATAAATAATAATGAAGACCACCTGGAATCAATCAAATAATTGCATCTTGAATGTGAAGAAATTGAAGAAGAACTATTCTCACTTAGGGTTAAATAAGATATCATTGTCTCGCTAATGTAGGAATATATTGAAGAATGGTTAAAGTAATCATTGGCACAAATAGTTAACCCAAAATAACAACCAAGAAGCAATTATTCCAAGAAGGATAGGATCCTGGGTATAAATACATGAAGACCTTGACATCAAGGAGCATCTGAGAGAGAGAGAGAGAGAGAGAGAGAGAGAGAGAGAGAGAGAGAGAGAGAGAGAGAGAGAGAGAGAGAGATCCGTCCATCTGCCAGTCCTTTGCTATTTTGTGAGTGCATTTTCTTTTGAAGCATTTCCCCTCTTTTTATCTCAGTCTTTTGAAGCATTTCCCTTGCAATTTTAGATTAGATCACATCCACACCAGTCCAAAATGTAGATGATAGAATAGTTTCAATATGAATCTTTCATGGTCAACCAATGAATGTTCGAGCCTTTTCTACCAAATGAACCCGTTCATGTAAAGAAAGATGTAGGAATCACATAGTTGAATAGAATTATTCAACAAATGTAGAATGAGATAACTCAATTGAGGAGATTTCAAGAAAAAATGCCTCATCCATAGCAATATAATTTCAGAGCACCCACATATAGCTTTAGGGAACATCCAGAAAGAAACCAAAATGTTGAAAATCCTATACCTAGAGCTCCCCGGTTTCAAAATACCAATGTTGTTGTAAAAGATGAAATTAATGATGAACTTCTCAAGGATGAAGATCAATTCCTTGATCTTCTAGAAGTCAATAATGAGACACCTTCTGGAATTCTTGAATCCATGGACATGGATGATGATACAATGTCATTTTCAAAAGGAGACTTGGTAGTTGAAGAAGAAGAACTTGTAAATAAGGAACACGATAATGTGGTCCAAACAAGGGCTCGATTAAATAAGTTCCAAGGAAGACATCATGTTCCTTCACAAGTGGAAAGAGAAAAAGGATTTAAAGGTGGCCATTCTATTCCAAAAAATGTTCCTTCGAAAGAAAATCATATAAATATGGGGAAATTTTCTTGAAAAAATGATGAAAGAATAATCATTTCAAAGATGACTTATAATATTATTGATGGTCTGACAAAATTACATAACTCTTCCATTTTTTTAGGTAGTAAAAATCCCTTAACAAAAGGAAAATCTACTCAAAGTATTGGAAAATGGAGACAAACCTGACACAAGAGTAGAGGTAGCAGTCATCAATAATCAACAAAAACTTATGTCCCTTTTATGAGAACATGAGGAAAAATCCTTCCTTTTTATATATATTTGGAGACAAATGAGTTGATATTGCATAATTGTATGGTAGATAGTGGTACCACGAATAATATCATGCCTCTTTCCATAATTCAAGAAATTGGCTTGTAGTGCACTAAATATTATGAAATGAGGTAAATCATTTATGCAATTGATTCGAGAAAAGTCCCATCATATGGAGAAATTAAGGATTTTTGTGCATGGATTAGTGCTACACCACATATCAAAACAATGTTTACTATAATTCTGGTCAACCTACTTGAAACATATGGACTTGTTCTAGGAATGGAATGGTGCTTTCCCTTGGGATGGTACATAATGAATAACATAAGTTGTATGATGTTTCCAAATAAATATGGAGGACTCACCAAGGTACCTTGTGAATAGAGAAATCTTGTTCTATTCAAGAAGAAAGAAATTGAAGCAGTGGTATATGGAATTGATGTTGGTCATGGTAATTATTCCACTTTATGTGAAGATGATATTAGGGTTGAATATAATGATGAATCCCCATTCCAAGGATTTTGGAAAATGTTCTTTGATGGTGCTTCTTCAAAACATGGATCTGGAGCAGGTGTGGTTTTTAAAAATCCTTAAGGAGAATGGCATACTCATGCATTTCTATTACAATTTGAGTGTATGAATAATGAGGCAGAGTATGAGGCTTTGATTCAAGGATTAATACTTTCTCATTAGATGGAAATTATTGATCTTGTAGTCATGAGAGACTCGGATTTGGTCATCAATTAGGTCCGAAAAAATACAACACTAAGAATGAAAGATTGGAGGCTTATGCTAAAAGAGTTTGGGATCTCATCCAAAACTTAAATTCTTTTAACATATCATTTATAACCAGAGAAAGAAATCAAAGCGCTGACTTGCTAGAAGTATCAGCCTCACTTTTAAATACATAATCATCTTATAATTCATTCAAAGTCAAGATGATTTTTCACCCATCAGTACATGAAAACCATAATTTTTGGAAAATATTTGAAAATGAAGAACATATTGTTGAATTTCTCATAGAGCAAAGCACTGAAGAAGAAAGGTTCTCAGAAGACCAAAAGTTTGAATATCTAAATCATGGAAGTGATTTAAGTACCAAAGTTCATGTTCTTCTAGAATCTCTTTATACTCGAGATGATCAAATAATGAAGAGAAACCCACAAGAAGAAAAATCACTTAGAAAGGTCCAGGAAATTTATAAAGTAAATATTGAGACTTTACAAAACCCAAAAAAATTAAACTTGGGTACCACATGTACCAAGGATGAGGTAGACTAGTATGTAGAACTCTTCAAATAATTTTATGACATTTTTTCATTGAAATATGATGATCTCAAAGAATATGATAAAAGTATTAACCAACATACCATACCTATAAAGGAAGGTACCAAACCTATCAAAAATAAGCTGAGGATTATCAATCATAAATTAAAATCTTGGGTAAAATTTGAACTTGAGGAAATGGAAAGAATCATTTTTCCAGTCAGACATTTTCATTGGATCTTGAATTCAGTAGTAGTAAGAAAAAACAATGGATAAATTCGAATGTGTATCAAATTTTGAGATCTTAAAAAAAATTCTATAAAGGATAACTATCTTATTCCCAATATGGAAATGTTGTTACAACAAGTTACTGGTTATGCAATAATGTTTATGCTGGATGGATTTTCTAGATAGAATCCTACTGTTAGCAGATGAATACATACATAAAATGACCTTTACAACATCTTGGGGAATATATGCTTATATCATAATGTCCTTTGGGTTAATGAACACTGGAGAAACATTTCAAAGAGAAATGGATCATGCATTCAAGGAGATCATAGGAAAATAATGGCATATTATTAAAATGATTTAATAGTTGTTGACCCATAAATGTGTTAAGTCCTTCAAAACAAAATTCCTTGTATATTTCCCACACTTAGAATTTTTTTTTGTTTTGTCGTGGGTTCATGAGACATTTTCATCCTTGTACAAAGATCTACCTCCTCCAAAATGCACCATTGTATTCCACCATATCCATTATGCACTCATACTTAGATTATTTTGATTCTCTCGTGGGTTCATCACATATCCTTTTTCGAAGTATAAAACTCTATGGTCTTCAAAGTGCACCCTCTTGTTCCGTCACCCTCATTTCATACCAATACTTATATTTTTTCTTGAAATGCTTAACTACGGGTCAAAAGGAGTTCTTCTTTCCATTCACTATCACCACGACCTTTAGGTATGACCAATCCTCTATACTTAGTGTATTTTCGATACTTTGCTACCTCCATGATATTCCAATACTTAAACGAAAATATTGAAACTCTACCACGGGTCTATGGGTTCACATTGATTTAATTTGTGAGTTGCACTTACCCCTGATCCCGATTGAGTTCTCATACTTAGTCATCTTTACGAGCTTTCACCATGGGTCTACGGGTTCACGATCACTATATTTTCTCTCACACTTACCCTCGATCCTCTGCCTCCCCGCAGTAAATTCTCATTTCATCTTGTCACATTCTCCAATGAATATTTAATGTGAATCTCACGAAGATAACAAATGGTTAAGTCTAAAAAGTTTGTAATTTATGATATTGTTCTTGATACTTCCATCCATTAATTCCAAGATTGTTTTTTATTAACAGTTCTTCGAACCAAAGACTTCAAAGTATTGTAACATAGTCACCGACTTAACGAGAAATGTGACCTCAAAACGAGAACTCTATCCCTTAAAACCCATATTTTTGTGTAAAAAACATGAAAATCAACCCCCAAATCAAAAAGTTGTGCTACCGGTAGCACCATTTTTTTAAACGGGGTCAAAATTACAACATTTTCAAACATGACCTTCAAAACTCAGACAATAACTCATAAAAACCTTAAAATCAACACCGAAGTCAAAAAGTGATGCTACRTAAAWCAAAATGTTTTTTCCTAAACATGAAAATCATAGYTATTTACGACCTAATTTAAATTGTGAYATTGACAACAAAACTRTAAGTAAATAAACAACCCAACATTGGWCCCCAAATAGTCACTTAAAAATTTATTTACAAATTYGTTTTTTTTTTTAATTTACATTAAAAAATAAATAAATAGGAAGAACAAAATCTTCGCAAATAATTTTTTTTTTACATGACCAAAAAAACACATTAAAAAATATAGATTCTAAATTCAATTAAAAAAAAAAAAGATTCAAAAACAAGGTCTAAAAGAATAATAACTAAAAAGAAACCAAAAAAAATTTAAAATTTTCCTCCAAAACACTAATTTAAAAAAAATTATATATATATATATATATATATATATTTTTACAAAAGAATCATTAAAAAACCTTTAAAAAGTAAATTAAAAAACAAAGAATACTTGAAAAAGGCAAAAAAATAACAAAATTCAACAAAAAAAAATTCTAAAATAAAAAATATTCAAAAATCTTAAACTAAAACTTTAAAATTAAAATAAAAGACAAAAAATTCAAAAATATATATTTAAAAAAAATAAAAATCAATAACGAAAGAATAAAAAGAAAATTTTAAAACCAATTTTAAGATAAACTTCTAAGTATATTTAAAAAAAAAGGAAACCAAAATTAAAAGGAATATTACAATACAAAAACTATCAAATTTAATTGAAACTAAAGTAAAAAAATAAAAAAAATGCAAATATAAACAAATTTAATAACATTAAAAAAATAATAATAAATAACAATTTTGCAATTGAAATAACATAAAATTTTAATTAAAATTAAAATCCCCCCAAAATTACAAACCTACATATTATTGGGGTGTCTTGGAGGGCAATGCCCGACATTGCCCCAATCCCCACGGGCTAAGCCTTGGTCCCACGAGGCCAAGGCTTAGCCCGTGGGGGCTAGGGTGATGTCGATCATCACACCAACCCCTAGGGTCTAAGCATTGGTCCCACGGGGCCAAGGCTTAGCCCATGGGGGCTAAAACTTGGTCCCATGGGGTCATGTCTTAGCCCCTTGGGGATGGGGTGATGCTTGATATCACCCCAGTCCCCATGGGCTAAGCCTTGGCCCTGTGGGGCCAGTTCTTATCCCCTGGGGGATGGGGTGGTGCATGACATCACCCCCCATGACACCCACGATTCCTAACTGTTGGTTGGGCACCGTGGGTGTTGTGGGGGGTGATGTCAAGCATTACCCCAGCCCTGAGGGGCGAAGCCCTAGTCCCACGAGGACAAGGCTTAGCCCATGGGGGTTGGGTTGATACCGGGCATCACCCTAATCCCCAGGGGCTAAGCCTTGGCCCCATGGGACCAAGGTTTAGTCCCACGGGGATGGGGTGATGCCCGACATCACCTCCCCTCGGGGCTGGGGTGATGCCTGAAATCACCCCGTATGGCCTCCCATCACCGGTGCATATGTTTTTTTTAATTTGTTTGTTTTTTCATAAAATTTTACATATTTTTAAGTTTTTTAATAAAAAAAATTAATGTTTTTTGTAATTTTATGTTTTTATTTTAAGTTTTTTAATTTTTAATTTTATTTTATTTTGTATTAAATTTTGCACTTTAAGTGTGTTAATTTGTTTGTTTTAATATATATTTTTAACTGTTCTTTGTGTTTTTAAACTTTTCTAAAGTTTTTGGGCCATAAATTTGTTTTTTTACCTTTTTTTTGTTTTTGTTTTTTTCTAGTTTTAACTTAGTTTAAATATTTGTTTTGTTTTTTTTTCCTCTTTAGTTTTTTAAGATTCTCTTTAATCTTTTTTATTATCTAAATTTGATTTTTAATTTTTTTTATTTAATTTCTATTCTTTAATTTTTCTTATTTGTTTTTAGTTTTTAATTTATCAAAAAAAATGAATTATATATTTTTGTTAAATATTAAAAAATAGTGTTATTTAACTACAATTGTTTTTCTATATATTGAAGTAAAGGTAAACAATGTGTTAAAAATGGTGTTTTCCACTATATTTTAAAAGTATGGAACAATAAATTAATTAAGAAGGCACAATTATATGAAAAATCATAACTTCAAAAAAGTAAATGGTAAAAAATATTTTTAAGATTGAAAGAAGCATGGAAAAATGACTAAAAACACCATTGAATAAAAAATAAAAATAAAAAAAATTGAAAATTTTGAAAATAGATGAAAAATAAGCATTTTAAAAAAATATTGGAAATATTATGGATCAGAAAATTTAAAATACCAAAATACCACCTATAAAGGGAGGGGGTGCTACCGGTAGCACCATTTTTAAAAATGAGGTAAAAAATGTGACACTTGAAAAAATGAGAACTCGACAAAGTTCTCGTTAAGTTGGTAATATTTTTTTGTATAATAAATGAGATTACTTTGATAACAATGTTTTGAAAAAATGAATTACACAATAGTTCACCAACTTCACTTAGCATGACAACCAGAAGGGGAGAGTAGTTCTACATAGATACACTCAATACTTTTGGAAGAGAGGACCAAAAATTCCATTGGTCAAGAGCCTACAAGTATTATTCGACATTGCCACTCCCTGAGAGAAGTTCTAATCAGATTTGGACATTCGAGATTTCTTTAGCAGGTTTTGTTCTTGAAGTATTTGACTGCAAAGAACAGGTTTCTTCGTGTATATGGTAGTTTGATAAAAACCAACAGATAATTCAGCTTCAGGGTGAATCCCCAATTTCTTTAATTCCTTCTATTTTTAGAAGAATTCTTAGACTTCCAGAGAGAACAATTACCTTTAAAGGGGATGAAGCTAAAGATTTCTTGAAGGCGATAAGTGGTGGAATCGAGCTCTTGCTAGAATATCTTGAAGATCTGGTCATGATGCTAGAAGACCTAACAACTATCCAGGTTTATTTTCTAAGGTATCATTACTGAGAAATGGCGTGGATTTTTGCCAGGGTTGTCAGACAAGAATAAACTGCTACAATTCCTCGTGTGTCTTTATACATATTATATTTCTATATTCATGAAAAAATAGTTTTCGATTGGGCGAAGATTATTTTTGGTGAACTATCTTTTCAATTATCAAATTTTAGAAAGAACAAAAAATTCTACATGTCCTTGTATTTGATCTTTGCTATCACATACTATCAGGTTTTTAAAGTGATGCATTTATCAAAACATGCCAATTGCAAAATTGACCCAATTCACACATGGTACCCTGCTTTATGAAAACAAAAGGCTATGTACCATTTTTACAAATTGAATAATTCATTTATTTCTCCTTTTAATAGGTTGGTTTTTGGGTCAAGTACCTCAAGACTGTCTTTATAAGTGACAACATTTCTATACAAAAGAGGTAATTTCGAGGCAATGGAATTGTTTAGTGTCATCTGAGTTTACTTCTCTAAGGAAAAACCATCATACCTTCCATACTATGTATCAGATAAAATGTTTGTATCAGAACCCAACCTAGAGCTCAAGAGAAGAAGAAATCCTCAATTGACACTGATGATAGTGGTGACCCTAACCCTCCTAGGGGAAGTTTGGAGTGACCTCATAATCTTCCAGTTACTAAGAGGAAAAGACAAACAAATCAGTAAGAGGAGAACGAGGTCAAACCTGAAGATGAAATCTCTCTTGAAGACATGGATCTGGATGGAAACATTAAAGACATAGAATTCCATGATGAGGACAAAATAGTGCAAGAAAGTAGAGAATCTTCAGCAGAACTGGTCACACAAGAACCATTTTCATTTGAAGAGGAGTCCATGACTCTGCATGGTGCTCTATCTGATATTTTTTAAAAGAAATTAGTTTTTTGAAAAAGCTAATGCAAGAAATAAAAAGATAAAGGAAAGATAAGCTCAACATTTGACCTAAATGGAGTTCCTCCATAAAAAATTGTGCAGATCCATGAATTCATAGGCTAATCCATTAAAATGTTTGTTGGTGAGATGGAAATGGAGAATTCTACTCTTAAGGATAGATTAGATAATTGGAGATTTCTTTAATGCCCCCACCCATATTCGCTATCCCAATCGCTATAATGCAGCCATGGAAGACTCTTAATGGAACACCAGAGTCTAGTTCAAAAATAAAAGGGACATCAAGCCTACTTGATGCAGTCAGAAGGTATGTTGGAAAAAATATTGAGAAAATAATGTGTTTAATTCTTGAGACATAGGAACTAGTGAATAGTTTTATTTCTTTGGCATCAAAAATGACAAATTTGAAATAGTTCCTTCAAGCTGATTTAGAAAATGATGAGGAGTTTTATAAAGGGGAAATTCTACTTTTGTTATTAAAGTTTCAAACATGAGTGAGCTTAAAATTAAAGAAGAAAACCTACCCTCCCTAGTCCATATAAAACAATTAAAAGCTTGTTGGATTAAGAGAATAAAATGTTTAAAGGAAATATTTTTTGATTTTGACACTATAAGTGTCAAAATGGGAGAATGTTATCTAAAGTTAGTTGAGTTGGATTTATCTGAAACAACCAGAGAAGTTGATGACCCGAAGATAATTTTAAATTCTATAATCATGTCCAAGGAGCAATTCGAGAAAAAATTGGAATCATTGAAATTTGCATCAGCCAAAAGATTTAATAGTTTGATAGAGTTTTCAGAGTTTGAAGTAGAAAGTTGGTTAGTCAATTATTTCAACAAGAATGAGGATATAGAATATACTTTACATCAAATTTCAATTGACTACCGAGAAATATAGGATTCATTATTCGACATAAGAGTAAAGCAAGAAATAATTATCGTGCCTATGAGGGATTATATTGAGAATTGGTTAGAGAAAGATTTAATCAAAATAAATGAAACATATCAATAAGTGATAGTTACAAATGGTCAAAGAATCCCAGYACAAGAGACTACAAAAGGAACATCAACCAACAAATAACGAGAGAGATAAATCCATCATAGTGAGTAAAATGATAACATCTTTCTCTATTCTTTTTCTCTTCRCGTTCATGAATCATCTAGCTATGTCTTGTCATTCTTGAGAAACCATAACTGATTTCTGATCATTTCTTTATTTTTTCTTTYCAGGTTCAACCCCATTTCACTTTCATCTTATGGTTCACGGAAGCCCCATGCCARTCCATTTGGACGAATGCTATTTTTATTTTATTAACAGACTATTGGAGACTATTATTTTTTGAACTCCCAAGAGAACTATTTTGGGGTGCAATTTCAATTACTTCTCGAACTCTAAGTTATTGAGCAAGGTATGTTTGAAGTGCAMCTATCATATTCTATCCTATTTTGAATGAAAGAATCTTTTAAATTTCYCTCAATTTTGGACCTTTTTTTTCCKTCTTATGAATGTGATCAAAATTATGATACTGTGATGGATGTTAGAATTATATTATTTTTCATGTAATGGTTATTTATTTCTATACAATATTTTTCATATTTTGTATTTTAGTCTTTAAATATTCCTGGTTCTCTTCTCAGGAATTCTCTTTCTGAATATTTTGTTGAGCGATACAAATTTGGGTTTCTTTTAAGTACCCCCTATTTCAATATTTCAAGCATAAATATAAATCTTTCAGCCAAAGAGGAGTACCACCTCTATAAAAACGCAAGGGGATTAATATCCTCATGGGGTTGTTGTTTGGATCTTGACCAATCTAAACATCAACAACAATCTATTCAAAGTTGAGGGAACACCATTTCTTACATCTTCAACAATTGTTTGAAGGATGCAGATTATATGGCCTATCCCTTAATCCTAAGAAATTCCTATTTGTAGTCTCAGAAGGGAAATTTTTAGGTCACATTGTGAGAAAATATAGAATATATATAGACCTATAAAGGATTAAAGCAATAGCATAATTGAAACCTCCCACAAATCGTAAGGCGGTCCAATCATTTTTTGGGAAAATAATTTTTTCTAGAAGCTTTGTGCCTGATTATGAAGCCATTGTCAAACCAATAAATAAGTTGTTTAAAAAGGATCAAATTTTAGAATGGTCTGAAGAATATCATAAATATTTCTTGGACATAAAAGTGGCAATCTTCACAACTCCAGTCCTTATTAGTCCTGACTTTGAAAAATATTTCGTCATTTACTCTTTTTCTTCAGAAGAAAATATTGCTTCCATATTAACTCAAAAGAATAATTTCAAGGAAGAGCACCCTATTTCCTTCATGAGAAAATGCTTACAAGAATATGAATTAAAGTAGTCCCCCTTGGAGAAACAAGCATTTTCCTTGGTCAAAGTTGTCTCCTACTGTAGAAATTCTATTTTGACATCAAATGTGATTGCTTATGTACCATATCCTCCTATCCAGATGATGTTGTCTCAACATCTTAGAGAAGGGAGATGGGCCAACTGGTAAGGCCAAATTGCAAGAATATGATATCGAGATAAAACCACTAAAGGTTGTAAAGGGAAAAGGATTATGCAATCTTATCGGTGGTATTGAAATAGTAAACATTGAATTATATAATGATAAATCCCTTGTCATACAAGATGAGATGGTAACAAAATATTAATGGTACAAAAACATTATATTTTATTTGAAATCAGGGAAATTTCCAATTGGTGTGACAACAAAATAAAGGAGATCACTGAATACGAAATCAAGTGCTTATATATTAATTTCTAGGATATTATTTCAGAGAAATTTTGATGTTATTTTTTAAAGATGCATGAGCCACTCTAAGTCCATTGAAATTATGAAGGAAATACATGAATTGTTTGTGGTGGAAATTTTTCTCCAATGGTAACATCCCAGAGAATCATTCGAGTTGGTTTTTATTGGCCAACATTATTCAAGGATGTACACATTTTTGTAAGAAAATGTTTACCATGCCAAAAATTATCTAGTAAAGAAAATAGGGTCACTATGCCTCTAAAGACGATCATAGTGGAAAGTCATTTAATCCAATGGGGTTTGGATGTTATAGGCCCCATAAATCCAAAATCTAGCAAACACCATTCTTACATAATAACAACTACTAATTATTTCACAAAATGGCCTGAAGCAATAACTTTAAAAGAATCTAATATTGAGAATATCATTCACTTTTTACAAGAGAATATTTTATCAAGATTTGGTGTTCCAAAGAATTTTATCACAGATATTGGTTCTATATTCATCAGTTCAAAGTTTACAACATTCTGTGGTAAATTTGGCATATTAATGGGACAATCATCAAATTTATATCCTCAAGAAAATTAATTGGCTGAAACAACTAACAAATCTCTTGTGCAGATCTAAAAA
>SNQJ01S0179257.1:19570-35094 GCA_010110895.2 Picea sitchensis | reverse complement strand
AAAACCTCACATCAACCAGACATCAAACCTTCACTGTTATACAACCTCAAATTGTACCAACAACTTGAGAAACACACCTCAACAAAAAAACCTCAACCATGTATCAAGAAATACAATATATGCCTCACCAATCAGCCCAACAAGATGTACCAATGATAAATACCAAACATACCATCATTGTACCTCTGTAGATCTGTCTCATTCAATATGTACCATAAAACCAACAACCTCTCTAGGAAAAATCCTCAATTTCCCATAACGCTCAATATCCCATAACCATATCTCATGTAAACAACAAGATCCAACTACTCATAAGCATATAACATACATTTTTTTATCATGTAGCTTGAAATTTCATACCTAAACACTATCACACTTCATGTAATCTCTAATCAACCTCGACAACTTGAACCATGCCTCAACCCTCAGTTTTGGTAGTGCCTCATGTGATGCAAGTGAGGTGTCAAGAGAGGCCTCACATGACAAGATATACACAACTCGAGGGGGTGCTTCACAGGGCGTCTACTGGGTGACCCATGGGGGTTACCCTACTTAAGGTTTTTCACAATATTTTCACTCTCCACTGCGGCCACGAAACCTTACCGTCACTCTACCTTCACTTCCTTAGACTTGCACAACTTTAGATGTATCAATGAGTACATACAATAATCCTTTCACAACAATAGATATTCAATGTGCTTAGTAGGTGCTAACGGGAGTCCCTTGCTCTCATATTTATACTCTCCAAGTGATTTCTTTAGGGGTTAGCTTCTAACTATTTTACCCAACTTCCCTCTTTTAGGGATAACCCACTTTCAACTACTTTACCCACTTGCAAGCACTTTACCATAAATAGTAAACTCACCACTTCTTGTTGCAACTAATTTATTTTTAATTATTTTCTTATTGCAACAACTTTACTCATGGTTAACTCCGAGTTACAACCACTTTGACTAGTAAACTTTTTCTAGGAGCTTCTTGTATAATTTACTTGTTTGACCTTCTAGGGGATTCTAAATAACTCATGAGGTTTCTCCAACTTCACTAAGCCATATATCCTCAACCATGAGGAAATACATGACGTACCACATATCACCGGAAACAAAATGACATGTAGTATCCATCTATGATAGTATCTCCTGCAATTTCACTGATATTCATTACATTATCCTTAGATAAACATGGGTTCCTTATCCAAACTTCTGGGGATACCATAATTTACTACCTGACTTGCTTCAAGGGTTGACATCAATGACAACCAACCCAATTAATCAACAATATCCCCCTTTGTCATTGATGTAAACACTATGATGCAACACTGAAGTCATGATGCTCATGCTCTATCTGTGACCATCACTCCCCTTGGAATAAAGTCTATGTGCTTTCTCTCCTTGCATATGATAAATATCTCCCCCTTTGACATCAATGACAAAGGTAAATTCTCTTCAGGGATGCTCTCTCTGACTGAACTCTCCTTGGGGTTGCTCCCCTTATCTCAATTGTCCACTTTCCTCTTCATGGTGCTTCCTCATGTAAATATATGACATATAAGAATAGCATTCAAAAGTCATTGTGGGGAAGAAACTACTTCGATTTTCTGGCGAAGATACTAAAAATCTTCCCTTGGAAGCGGTTTTGTAAAGATATATGCAATCTATTCTTTGGACCCAACATACTCAACTCAAATATTCTTCTCTGCAACCTGTTCCTGTAGAAAATGAAACTTGATCGAAATATGCTTCGTCTTGGAGTGCATCACTGGATTCTTTGAGATATTGATGGAACTTGTGTTATCACAAAATATTAGAATGGGATCATCATGCTCAACCTATATATCTTTCAATGTTTGTTTCATCCATAAGACCTATGTACAACATGTTGTTGTGGAAATATACTCTACTTCAGTTGTAGAAAATGATATTGTTGACTGTTTCTTTCTTAGCCAAGATACCAAACACTCACCTAAGTATAAAGTTGCTCCACTTGTACTTCTTCGATCATCAATGCATCTTTCCCAATCTGCATCTATGTAGGAAACAATTGATAGATCCTTCCTTTTTGAATACCATAATCCAAAATATTTTGTACCCTTGAGATATATGAATATCCTCTTTATTGCTAAAACATGTGATTCCTTTGGTGCTACTTAAAATTGTACCACCTGTCCAACTTCCTGAATCACACCTGGTGTATAATTTTCCACATAAAGTAAGCTACCAATCATTGACCTATACTAACTTTGATATCTAGCCTTTGAATCATCATCTTTACTTAATTTTCCACTATTTTTCATAGGTGATGCAAACCCCAACCACCTCCTGGGGCTCATGCAACCTCCTGATATAGGATCATTCTTACAAGGGAGATGAATTATCTCTCAGGCTCTTATTGAACCCTCAAAATACTCTACCACATGTCTTTTCCTTTTTCCCTACACGTAAAATTATGTTTGTCAGGGACTTATCTCTTCAGCAGAGAGATCCACATGACCTCGAGCCAAAACCGTAGGCTAAACCCTTTAAACAGTAGGAAATCCACCACTTCGAAGATCTGGGCTTCGGGAGTTCCAACTACAACACACAACGATTCTCCCTGTTGTAGGAAAATCTTCTTGCGGATAGGTAGATCACCTCAAAGAGCTAGACCCTAACTTTAAGACAGAAAGCGCTTAACGTGGACACTGACTTCCTTTCAAATCTATACAAACTAACACATGAGAAGGAAGGATGATAGAGGTACCATTTTATCGACATTTGTCCCTGCACGCTCCAAGTTGAGCTCCAATCTTTCTCTCCTTGATGAGCTCTGTAGACAAACAAAGTATGACCACTTCCTACTCTATTGATATTAGTCTGAAATAGGTCTATCTATCAATGATAAGTTCATGTAAGATTAGACACAAACTAGAAAGAAACAGGCCAAGCAAATTATATTAATGAGGACAAAACATTGCTTATAGTCATAGATGAATTGCAGCAGCTCTGCCAAGTCCTCCTTGTCTACCCCTTGCTCAAAATATCCATGATCTGAATGATGATAGCTTCACTGATTTCTCCCTATGAGATCATAGGTCTCTTGCTTCCAAATTATCTTTGTTCCAGCACCACTTGTGAGATCATAAGTTTGGTGTGATTCTCCTTTTCCAGTCCTCTTTCACCATTAGAAAGCTTGCTTATATAGCATTGGAGAGGATTTAACCACTTGAGATATCCTTGGGGAAGTTGAGAATTTTCCTCCTTCAGTTGAGGATCTTCCCTAAGATCATGGCTGGACTAGGGATTCAATCTCAACTGCCTTCTAAGAATGAAAATATGCTTCCCCCATTCATCTCAACAACTTAACTACTGCCCAGAATAGGTAGTGCTCCCTCAAAAGGACCATCAGAGCGTTGTAGCGCTCCCTAGTAGGCTTTAGGGGGCGCCAACACTCTCAAAATCCATAGTGCTCCCTCAAAAGGGCCAGAGGAGCTTTACAACTCTCCTAGACAATGTAAGGGGGAGCGTCAACGCTCCTAGAAGAGGTATATGGGAGCACTCTCCTCCAAAAGCTCAGTTTTTTGAGTGTTTTCAGATGGCAAAAGGTTTGCAAGCCTGTTGACTCATTTCTCCTCTTCCAAATCAAATGTTTGAGGTGTTTCAAGTGTCCTTCTCATGTCATTATAGGCATGACATAGGCATCATGGTAGTATGCTTCCCTGACACTTACAACACTTGTGAGCAAAATGCGACACTTGCAACACTTGTAATGACGACACTTGCGACACTATCGAAGTGAGTATTTTTTATGTGTAACACTCCCGAACACTGAATTCACGAATAGACGAATAAAGGCGGGGATCAACAACTCTCAATACGCATTGTGATCTATGATTCACAGAAGTTTCAGGACTCCGGGCTTCAAGATTTTTCCCTGATCCAACATACAATACCTTCGAATGCATGAAATCCAAACTAGCATATCGGACGACTGATGACTGCCTCATATATTTGGTTTATGTTTACTATGCGCTCCGGGCTTTAGAGATTTTAACGACTTGAACGACACTTCCTTATGGAGTGATGATCTGGTGAGCTAACGAAGGGTTGGATCTATGATCCGCATGTCCCTCTCAACAGATGATTGAGATATACTCCAGCCTTCGGGATTTCTCGAGCCAAAACACTTTACGCCTCCATTCTCCTGGACTATTGTATTTTTGAACCTCTAGAAATCTACCGACACATGGCCCTAACACCAATGGTCAGGATCTACTCCGGGCTTCATAGCTTCGGGAATTATACAAACCTTTTCAACAACTCTTCAATTTCTATAGATAGCCGAACTTCCGGACCACACTTGATCTACGGACACGTGTCCTTCGTCTACCAACGATCCAGATTAACTTCGGACTCCGGGACTTCGGGAAATTTTTCGCCTCCACGACACACACCTAAAAAATTTCGAATACTCAAAGTCCGAAGGACTTAAAGGGTTAACACCCATGTTTCTTCTCCAGATAAAACAATCATGAAAACTTTTGGCTCCCTCCGAATGGATCTCGTCCGCTCGTCCTCCAGACAAAATTGATTCTCCTTTCCTTTCGAGATCTAAATCTTGTTATCATTCCTGAGCTTTACCAACTTTAAAGGACTTAGGATTTGGCACATGTTGGCACAAGGGAAGACCCGAGGTTCACTCCAAGAGTGCACCAACAAGCCCTAGCTACTGGCCCTTTTGGTAGCACCTGTGAAGTAGATACAGTCTCACCCAAAGCAGCTAAGAGGGGGATTGCAGGACAAAAATGTCTACAACCAGGGGAATATTAAGTGGATATATCAAAACAATAATACATCATTCATATATCACTTATCATCCAGGTATATCATGTGCAGCTATATATCTGATCTAACATAAGACTACAAATAAAAATATAACAATGACAGATATCCAGGCATCAATCACAGATACGACACAAAATATACATGGTTCACCATCTCTCTAGGGCTACGTCCACATAAATGTGCTTATGCTTCATTAAGGTAAAGCATACAGTTCTTGTTTGTGCTCTCAACTAGCATATCTTCTTTCTTCTCTCTCTTTCTCTCCCTTTCTTGCACACCCAGCTGCAGGACTTGACCTTCCTACACAGCTGAAGATCTCACAATACAATCCTCTCCCTCCACAACAAAGCTATAAAAACAATATCATACCTATAATCAATGACCAACAACAACAACAACAACCCGACCCAGGTCCTCTTGACCTTTATTTATACATTACAATCCCTCACCAACAGCCTTAGGTCAAAACCTAGGTGTCAAAACCCTAGATACCAAAACCCTAGGTGTCTAAAACCCTAGGTCATCTTGACCCGCTTTTCCTGGGCTTCGTCAGCCTGTCTTTCCTTTTTCATTGCGCAGTGCTCCAAAGCATATGATGATGGATTTCTCTACTTCTTGAGTTTTCCATGATCCTTCTTCCTTTTTGATCTGTCATCCTTGATCTCCTCATCCAACAACTTTATTTTCCGCACTTTTCTCCATCTTTCCTACTCTTTTGCTCACTTCGACTCAATGATAGTTACTGTGTCTCCCGCAAAGCTCGCTTTTTACCTTTCCTTCCTTGTTCTTCACTTCCTTCCATAACCAAGGGCCAAAAAGCCCCCAAAACTCACTTGTGACTCATCCCGAGGCACTTCAGATCTGATCCTCTTGTTTTACTTCGATTTTGGACTGCGCAGTGCAACCCTTGCTTTCTACTTTATTCCTCCATTCCATCCTTGTGCAGACTATCTTTTCTGTGTCTGGTACCCAGTTTCAACTACACCTAGTACCTGTACCCTTTTCATCATGATTTTATTGAGAGATGTGAGGCATATGGTTGTCATAGAACAACTTCAATCGAATCCCATTCACCAATCCTTCCTTCCAGTCTCCCTTCAATGTCTTCAGCTGTGCAACTCCTCCTTCTGTAACATAGGCAATATCATATGGTCTGAGCCAATGCGTTCTGAACTTCCCAGGGTTTTTGATAAACTTACTGTCATACACGAGTACTAAATCACCTTGCTTGAATGTCTTCTTCTTGATGTTCCTGTCATGATAGGCCTTTTCTCGTTCCTTCTGAACTTGCTGGTGGAATCCTGCAATGAATCTATATTCTTCTATTTCAACCAACTATGCAAACCTCTAGCGTAAAACGCTGGTATCAACCATGTCTGTAAATGAAACAATTCTTAGGCTTGGTACTAAGTATTCCATCGGGACAACAACTTCTAGACCATAAACCAACTTGAAGGGGGTCTACATTGTTAATTTCTTGCAAGTGGCTCTATAAGCCCAGAGTATTGCTAGTACTCTCAAATCTCAGTCATCCCTGTTCACGCTGCAAATCTTTGTCAATGTTGTCTCCAAGATCTTGTTGAATGCTTCAACCGTTTTGTTTGCTTATGGATGGTAAGGTGTACTCTTCTGATGGTGGACTGCAAATTCTTCGGTCAAGGCTTCAACTGTCTTTTTGATGAAGTGTGTACCCTAATCACTCATAAGGATCTTAGGGCATCCAAAACTGGTTATTATGTCATCAAATAGAAAACATACAGCTGTAGTTGCACTATAGTCCTTGACTGCTCTGGCTTTGGCCCATCTGGTTAAGTATTCTGTGGCAGTAATAATGTACCTTGCTCCTGTGCGCTTTCCTGGTGGGTTTATAGGCCCCACGAAGTCAATGGCCCACTTTTCAAATGCTTGTAGGGTCATCTACAGTGATAATGGCATTTCATCTCTTCAGGATGGTTTTCCAACTCTTTGGCATACATCACATGCTCTGGCATACTCTTTAGAATCTATGTGTAACGTAGGCCACCAAAGGCCAACTCGTAGAACCTTCTGCACAGTTGCTTTCCCTGCGTAATGTCCTTCTGTGATGCCTTCATGAGCTTTTGCGAGGATCAGTGGTCACTCTGTCTCCATAACACACCTCCTTAATATTTCATCCGATCCCATTTTGTATAACTGTCCAGCTATAAGTGAAAAGTCTACAACACGCACCACTAGTTGTTTCTTCTGAGGAATTGTATACTCACTTGGATTCATTCCTGTTGACAAGAACTGGAATATGTCTGTGAAGTGGTCATCAATATTTCTAATGATGAGAAATTGTGCATCCGGTAATGTATCCTCCAAACTGGTAGGTTCTTAACCATGTTCCAACCTTGATAAGTGGTATGGGCCCTTGTTCATTCTTCCTGGCTTAACTATGATCTCAAAATCATATTCTTGAAACAACATAAGCCATTTTCACATTCGCCCCCCCAACACTGTCTTGTTGACTAGGTACTTCAATGCAGAGTGATCAATAAACATTTTAAAGTGTCTTCCCTGTTAGCGATAAAAAATGCACTAGCATTTTTTAAAGAATGATGCCTAATATTGTAGGGAAAATTTGACTAGATTCCAAAGCTCCAAATGCATATTTGAAAGCACCATTGGAAAGCTTAGGATTTCTAGATGTCGATCGACTATTCAAGCATGTAAAATGGACTCTCCATGACTGATAAATTTGATTTTAAAAAAATATGTGCTTTCACCAGCTAACCCGTCTTGAATTTTAATAGTTAGCTGGTGAAAGCTCCGCCTTTCACCAGATAAGGAGCGGATTTTTGGGTAAATTAGCTGGTGAAATCCTGTCACGTCCAGAATAACCGAATTTTTGCCCAGATCGGGATTTTTTGAGTTTGAATGGTTTGAAACCACTTCAAACGGACAGGTGTTGAATTATCAAGTCTAATTCAAAGGCTAGTTTTGAGGGATAAGATCAAAAAGAGGGTTTTCAACTACATTTGGCATCTTTTTCAAAGGCAGAATATCAGGGTTTTTGCACACTTCACCAAATTCGAATTTTATCTTTGGAGGACCAAATCAGACAGCCTTGGGAGGCTAAAACTGCACTTCATCAACAATCTACTACTCTTAGATATGGATTGACCTCATCTTGAGGATCTCTTCCTAGTTTTTTGTAAATATAGTTTACTTTTTGTTTTTAGAATATCAGATCCATTGTTTTAGGATTTGAGAGCTATGATGTAAAGCTATAAAGATACAGACTTAAGACAGACACAAGGTTCAAAATGGGAATACATTTTTGTGCTACTGTATAGACTCTTATTGCATAATAAAATTACAGTCTCCTTTCTCTTTCAATATCAGAAATATTCATGTTTCCTTTTCTATACTTTATTTCAGTTTATCTTAGCTTATGAAGACTGTCATATATTTATTAAGCTCATAGAATTGAAGTGAAGGTTGTCTTTCTATCTTGCATTAAGCCCTATATCCAGTTGTATTTGGCAATCAAGATTAGTGTTCTTCATCCTCTCCTTTCAAATTACTTGACCTGATTATTGTTTCCTGAAAGCACTGTTTCTTTTGAATGTATGATGAGTTGTCTATTACATTAATCATTGAGGATCCCATTGTTCCAAGCATACCTCCACATTATTTTTAAGTTACCAAGCATCCTTAGTCTACAACCCTAAGGAGTTTCTTGGAGTGATAAGAAATTGGCGCCATTGCCGGGGAGAGGAGATTGAAGCTCAGCTTCCCTGGGAGACGACATAGATATGATATTTGATGATAGACAAAGGTTGGACACATTATTTGGTTGTAATCATCTATATGGCGACTCCATGAAGGACGAATTCGGTGGCGACTCCATTGTTCTGAAATTCGTTGGTGACCCCACTGGTATAAAATGAACAAGATCTTATCTAAGAGGTATGCGTTCTGCGATTTTTCAAAGATTGTTGGTTTCCCTAATCCAGTGCCTAGTAGAGATGAATGGGAAAATAGCCTTCCCAGATTTCAAGGAGAAGAATGGGAAGTGCTAGCTGAACATTTGCTGGACTTTCATGATTACATGCATTGGTTGCAAGTTGTGCACGAGGATGTTCAGATCCAGCTCTTCTGTTTCTCATTAGAGGGAATTGCTCGTGATTGGTACCGGTCTCTGCCTTATGCTAGCATAAACTCTTTAGAATATTTTCATGCTACTTTTCATGTGTTTTGTAAAGACCATTTTCCAAATGACCTTCTCTATCCTGAATGCTGTCATGAATTTCATTTATTGACTAAAGACTCAGATGTTAATGAAGAGTATGATGTTACCGAGAATACTCTTCATTATCAAGAGATTGATTATTCACATTATGACAACCATTGTGATGCTTTAAACATTGTATTAAATGCATATTTTAAAGATGATTGTGATGATGATCCGATTATCCATTTTGAAAATTTGAAAAATGATGAGCAAATTGACATATCAGCAAGAGATAATTTCAGATCTACAGCAAATACTAAGAGAAGTCTTGAGTTTCTAGATTTGCAAACAAAAGTGGTTTGCAGCAGATATGAAGAGGAAGGTGAAGAAAAGAAGGGCTCAGATCAGGAACTGAGTATGCATTTTTCTCCGACAAAGGTTGAGCAGTTCACATTCATCATTGAGATCAAGGAGGACAACCATCAACATCATTTTCATTTACGGTCAAAACAGAAGCTTGAAGAGGTATTCCTTTACTATTTTATTGATCCTATTGCTGATTTTCTGGAATCATTGAGCAGTATAAAGATCAAGATACTCTTTTTAGATGAAGGTTGTTTCTATCATTTTTTCGGAACACATCTCTGTTGGCTACGCATTCTTTTATCTTTGGGATCAAGATCAGGAATGTTGTCAGCAAATAAATTTCTTACATGGCTTCATTGGAAGCATGACTTCACTTGACAAGAGGAGGGACAACTAGTTAGAAGTAGGAGTAGATAGATAATGATTTCGTCATCAAGCATGGTTGAAGATTCTTTTCAGTTTGTCAGTTTGCAACAATTATTTGTTTTCAATAATGTATGTTTTGGGTTTGAATAAAGATTGCAGAGGTCTGGTGACAACATTTGAGACTCCATAGCCCAATGGACTAGACACTCGAAGACTGTGAATGTTTGCAGGTTACAGGGTTTTTCAGAACTGCATTTATGAGGTCAAAAATGTCAGCAAGGCAAAAGGTTTCTATGTGCTTTTACAAATTCGAGTTTTAAGGCTAAGCTCGGGTTCCAAATTGCTCTAGCTTCATGTGCCCTGCACAGTTACAGAACATACATAGGTTCATCATATAATCAAGTCAAAGTTTAATGTCAAGTATCAAAGCTCATGAAGATATAGTTGCCACAACATATCGATTTAATTATCAAAACAATGGATCTAGTGAAAAAATGTTGCAACCCAGTTTGTCAACCTGCTATCTCAGAAGCTGCAAGAAGATTTTCTTTGAAGGTGCTTGGGTTATTTAGTTGATCTAAAAATGAAGAAGACTTGAAAAACTTGAATAATTATTGCAAGTGAAATGTTATGTGTTTAAAGCAACAGGATCAATTTGCAACAAATAAATTAAGGATTACTTATGTGAAATACACATAGACAGCAGCATAAATAATGAACATCAGCACATAAACACAACAACTTGATAAAGGAGTTCACCCCTCTCCGGGCTACATCTCCTGGTCCAGCTTCCAATGGATCATTATTATTAAATTGCTCAAAGTGCTCAAAAACATGCCTTACAATGCTCAAAATGACAAGCCGACTGCTCCAATGGCTTCCCAGCATCCCAAAACCCCTGTCTGGACTCTTTCGGCACCTCAATCGGTCGAAAAATGAAGAATTTAGGCCTCCTGGAAGTCTCCCTCTTCAAGCTTGCTGTCTCTGGTTCTACAATTCGTACCCTCCTTGAGCAAACCTGGCTCACACGCTCATTTAAGCGCAAAAACCCAACACCGGGTGCAACCGCGCCAACGGTGCAAACCGTAGGACGGTTAAGGCGCCTCCAGCCCCTAACCGCCTCGGCATCTGGGCATATGGCACATATGACCAAAGGCTGGGCGAAAAAGTGGTTTAACCGTTTGAACCGTGCAATGGTGTAACCCCGCACTCCCACTCGGGGTCATATGGTAACCATGGGCTAAGTTACAAAATGCGTGCACAATATACAACCACGCACATTATACATTGACATAACCGTTACAATATATATATGGTATAAACTTTGGGTCCGTGCAATTTAATCCACGCCATATTACAATGGTTTATGTGTTAAATAAACTATGGGTCGGGGTAAGCCCTGACCCGACCCCCCTCCGTATTCAACATAAAACAATGTTAAATATATAAATTGCCATAAACCTCACAAGGCTCATGCGGCGGAATAATGGTTAGCGGAGGTTTGGTCAAGTCTTTAGAAATGGGGGAGGTCCGGGGGTCGAACCCCGCGGACTCCCATAGAACTTTTACATATAACCATACAATAGGGGGGACACGTGGCACCCAGGGATTGGGCCACATGTCTCCTTATTATTTTCCATAAACTAGACACGTGTCAACACGCCACTCGCCAACAATCGACTAATAAAAATGCACCACGTCATCCACTTTCCACGTCACCGTATGGATGGTACGGCCCTGCCACATCATCGTACGGACTGTACGGATAGGTACAGTCAGCATCCAAAATTTTGCCTGTTTGCCTTGGCGAACAGATCGTGATATCTTCTCCATACGGACTCCGTTTGAGAAAGTAAATATACCACCGGAATCAGGAAGACGAGACGGACGTAACAGAACTTTTTTCGTCGCATTCCAAGCACTTTGAAAATTGAGCAAAATTTGATCCCCTGATCATTAGTCCAGATGATGTGCGAGTGTTACCTATTCAACAATCTGTGGTAGATGATTGTGAGAAAGTTGTCTTTTGGTAGCTAGGAAATCAGCTTACCCATGACAAGGCCAAAGCAGTTCTGAGAGTGCTTTTCAATTGCAATGTGAACAGAGTCTGATCCAATCCCGTACATGGCATCCATCTTCCCAGCAGCTTTGCAGTCAAATATTGAGTCTTTGGTGGGATGAGAACAGATAAAGGAGGCTGAGAACGCGACAGAGAGTATGATTAGACCTGTAAATATTTAAAATTCAGAGCATGGCACCTTGGAAACATGCTAGATATAAATTCCTCTCAAATGTCTTCTCACAGTTTTCATTGGATGACAAGAGCTATGTTATCGGTGGAATAACAAGTATAAAAAATCTCTGACTTGTGGTGAAGAATTGAAACAAGAATTTGGCGAGAGTAACGGTGCTCCAAAAGGGTACGAGAAGCAACTAGTATCTAATTTGAAATCATTGAAATTAAAGGGAATGGAACAAGATACAGAATTTGACATTAAACATGAAGAAATGACTCAAGCACATTCTAAGGATTCTCAACAACCAGAAGAAGTTAAAGAGAAGCCGCACATGAATGTTGTCTTCATTGGTCATGTTGATCCTGGTAAAACAACAACGCAACAAATGTTGGAGATGAAGGAGGCTTTGTTCCAAACATTCAGGAGAATAAAGAAGGCCTGGAATTATTGAAGATTGCCATTGAGAAAGCAGGCTATACTGGCAAGGTTGTTATCGACATGGATGTAGTTTCTTCTGAATTTTACATTGAGAAGGATCAAAAGTATGATTTGAACTTCAAGGAGGAGAATAATAATGGTAGCCAGAAAATATCTGGATCTAAGCTTATCAAGCTATACGAATCGTTTATTGAGGATTATCCAATTTTATCTATAGAGGACCCATTTGATCAAGATGATTGGGCTCACTATGCACATTTACGGCCACAATTGGGGAAAAATTTCAAATTATTGGGGACGATCTACTGGTGACAAATCCAAAGCATGTTGGAAAGGCAATCAATGAAAAATCTTGCAATGCTCTTTTACTAAAGGTGAACCAAATTGGTTCTGTTACAGAAAGTATTGAAGCAGTAAAAATGTCCAAGCGTGCTGGATGGGGAGTGATAACAAGCCATCGTAGTGGCAAAACCAAAGACACCTTTATTGCGGATCTAGAAGTGGGTGTGTCCATGGGCCATATATAGACATGTGCTCCTTGTAGGTCTGAGCGACTTGCTAAATATAATCAGCTCTTACGAATTGAGGAGGAACTGGGGTCGACAACAGTCTATGCGGGTGCAAGTTTCCGCCAGCCTGTAGATCCGTACTAAAGAAAAATATTTGGGCATCCAAAGAGGACAAGTGGTAGAGGTTTCATCATCAATTCCAGATTTCTCTCTATCATTCGCATAACCAAGATTTCTTCCACATTCCAACCACAATATCAGCAGAGAATCAGACGATAAAGATCAAATCCAGATTCTAAAGATTAGTTCCAGATTTGTTTCCAACAATTTTCAGCAACATTTACCATTCGAGACTTTTTGCGACTAATGCTTTTTATAGTTTTATTTTTGAGATTTTATCTGATTTCTTTTCTGTAAATTAGGGGAATTTTGATTAATGTCTTGATTATAAAAACCACAGTTTGTGAAAGGGAAAGGAACAAAGCATGTCAAGTTCTCAACAGTTGATGGAGCATTAAAAGCGGCTCCTGCTATGAGTATAGCCGATGCCTTTCAGACCTTGTGAGTGATGGAACAACTGTGCGTGAAAAGAATCAACATGTGTAGAAGTTGGGGGTGATCCCTCCAATGGGACATATTTTGTTGATCGCTTGAAGCGTTTCGTGGAAGATCCTCAGACTAAAGAGGTCGCAAAGGAGGCAGCTGATATGGTCTTAGCAGGTGATATTTTCAGTTCAATAGTTGCAGTTGTTACTGAAGGTCGTTCCATTTTACAACAACATGAAGGCTTTAATTCAGTACACAATATCCTCAAATATTGGTGAAGTTGCTTCAATATTTCTAATGGCAGCTCTAGTAGGAGATGGTCATACACTTGCAAGCTTTCCCCAACTCAGGACATGAGACCAATGTTCCTCTTGGGAAAGGTTTTAGGTGTCTCTCTTCAAAGAAAGATCACATGTTTTCTCCTTCAAATTTGATCCATGTGATTACTTCTCAACTGGCAAAGCTAAAGCTATAACCCTTAATCATTCATTAAAAAGGTTTTGAGCCATGGGATTATAGGAGGAAGAAGATCTCTGATAATCTATATTCATCATGGCTAGGCAACCAATATCCATATTTGTGGAAATATATATTGGGTTTTGGTACATTTTATTTCAGAGGACCTAGGTGGCTGGCTCCGTATTCTAATTCAATATGGATCAGTTATCTTCTGAAAATCTTCTTCCAGAGTCCTTTCAGGGAAATGACATGACTGAGCAACTTGCATTGATATGGAGATCGAAACAAAGATGGACATTGGTTCACAAGGTGCAATGATGCTCTTCTAAGAAACCGAGCAGGGTGAAGTGTTTGATTCAACACACTAGGACATCTCAAGACAAATGCTTTGTATCTGAAGCTGCTGAAAAACAAAAAGTCAAAGACCTCAAGATGCCTGCAATACTCTCATTTCAAGGTTGAAGTTATCCTGGAATTTTCAAAACCATGGTTACATATTTCACCATCCTGCCTATGTTCAACACTTTTCTTCTTAATGAAGAAATTGCCACAACAGATGTCGTGTCAATGTGCAAACAACATTTCCAGGGGAGTTTGAAGCAAACATGCTACAGATAAAGAAGATTGGGAAAGACAACAACAAACTTTGGAAAATAGCCAGATGATAAATTATAAAGGCTGAATGACTCCATGCCCAATACTAAAGGCACAGGGCCTGCCAGGTTCTTGGAGACCTCGTAGGGAGGTCTCCATCCTAGTTGGAGCCAGATGTTAGGAATAAAAAATGCACTAGCATTTTTTAAAGAATGATGCCTAATATTGTAGGGAAAATTTGACTAGCTTCCCGAGATCCAAATGCATATTTGAAAGCACCATTGGAAATATTAGGGTTTCTAGATGTCGATCAGCTATTCAAGCATGTAAAACAGACTCTCCATGACTGAGAAAATTGATTTTAAAAAAATCTACACTTTCACCAGCTAACCCGTCTTGAATTTTACTAGTTAGCTGGTGAAAGCTCCGCCTTTCACCAGCTAAGGAGCGGATTTTCGGGTAAATTAGTTGATGAAAGCCTGTCACGGCCAGAATAACTGAATTTTTGCCCAGATCGGGATTTTTTGAGTTTGAATGGTTTGAAACCACTTCAAACGGACAGGTGTTGAATTATCAAGTCTAATTCAAAGGCTAGTTTTGAGGGATAAGGTCAGAAAGAGGTTTTTCAACTACATTTGGCATCTTTTTCAAAGGCAGAATATCAGGGTTTTTGCACACTTCACCAAATTTGAATTTTTTCTTTGGAGGACCAAATCAGATAGCCTTGGGAGGCTAAAACTGCACTTCATCAACAATCTACTACTCTTAGATATGGATTGACCTCATCTTGAGGATATCTTCCTAGTTTTTTGTAAATATAATTTACTTTATGTTTTTAGAATATCAGATCCATTGTTTTAGGATCTGAGAGCTGTGATGTAAATCTATAAAGCTACATACTTAAGATAGACACAGGGTTCAAACTGGGAATACATTTTTGTGCTACTATATAGACTCTTATTGCATAATAAAATTACAGTCTCCTTTCGCT
>SNQJ01S0179257.1:0-19560 GCA_010110895.2 Picea sitchensis | reverse complement strand
TCTTTCTATCTTGCATTAATCCCTACATCCATTTGTATTTGGCAATCAAGATTAGTGTTCTTCATCCTCTCCTTTCAAATTACTTGATCTGATTATTGTTTCCTGAAAGCACTGTTTCTTTTGAATGTATGATGAGTTGTTTATTACATTAATCATTGAGGATCCCATTGTTCCAAGCATACCTACACATTATTTTTAAGTTACCAAGCATCTTTAGTCTACAACCCTAAGGAGTTTCTTGGAGTGATAACACTCCCAACAAGTAGTGGCGGAATTTTTGTAGTGCATACACCATGGCTAGTCCCTCTCTCTCTATAGTGGTGTAATCAACTTCAGCCGTGGATAGCTTCCTACTGGTAAATTCTAATGGATGATCAATGTCCCCTTCTCCAGGTTGTGCTAGTATTTCTCCTAATGAAATAGAAGATGCATCGACATGAACATGGAATTCTTTTCTCCAATCTGGAAAAACCAGAATGGGCGCTGTGACCATCTTCTGTTTCAGTGCGTCGAAGCTCTGCTGACATTCATCTGTCCACTCATACTAGCAGTCATTCTTCGGCAAATTCTCCATTGGTGTTGTAATTTGGGCATATCCTTTGATAAATTTCCTGTAATATCTAGTATGGCCTAGTGTAGTGCACAGTTGTTTGACTGAAGTAGGAGGTGGGAAATCAACTATAATTGCAATTTTAGATGGGTCAACCAGCAATCCTTTCTTGCATAAAATATGACCTAATAACACTCCAAATGGTGAGAATAAGATGAATTTCTTTAGATTCAAATCAATTTGACACTTCCTGCATTTGTACAACATTAGCCTTAGACATTCACTATGATTTTTCAACAAACTAAAAACAATCCAGTCATCAAAGTATGCTTCTAAAAATTTATGCAAAAAATCTTTGAATGCTTCGACCACCACCCTGGAAAATATGGTTGGGGCATTCTTCAATCCAAATGGAATTACTGTATATTAGTAGGATCCCCACTCTATGGAAAACATAGTCTTATGACGATCCTCCTTGGCAATGCGGATCTGATGGTATCCCGAAAATCCGTTTGTGAAAGAATATACTTCCTTTCCTCCCACGTTATCCAACACTTCTTCTGTGAATGGTGTAGGGAAAGGGTCATGCAGATAGGCCTCATTCAAATTTCTGAGGTCCACATAGATCTTGATGTCTCATGTCTTCTTGTCTTGTACCACCATAGGGATGATCCACTATGACTCTTCAACAGGTTCAATAATCCCTGCTTCCAACATTCTGTTGAGCTTGATCTTCACTTTTTCCTTGTATTTTGGGTTTAGTCTGTAAGGTCTTTGCTTGACTGTCTTTGCATCTGGTTTCAAAGGTATTCTCATCTCACCCATAGGACCTTTGATTCCCTTCATATCAGTGAATTTGGTCAGGAACAAGTCCTGATATTTGTGCAATAACTCTGTAATCTTGTCAATGGTAGCAGCGTCCCAATAATCTCCGACATTGGCAAGCTTCAGTGTCTCCTCTGTCCCAATATTGAATTTCTTTATTTTGATCAGATTTCCTATGAATGGAAGCTCAACTCTTGGTCCTTCCACATTTTTGTGTCCTTTTTTCTCAGTGATGTTTACCTTCCTCGGATCATCATCTTCATCGACATTAATGTTGTAACATCCTTGCAATTTCTGGAATGGCGTGGTCCATGCATCCTCTTATTTCTCCAAAGGGAGGCCAGATGCCTCCTTAAATACTTTGTGTCTCACAATCTTTAATTCTTGGTCTACTGAAGGAAATTCACTTTCAAACAAAAAGGTGGTTACAAAATTCTGGATCATACCTTCCCAATCTAAAGTAACGAGGCACAACTCCGCTTGAAGGTACCAGTTGATAGGAATCGTGTCCAACATGTTAATGAATCTATGCACCCATTGTTCTCAAGGAATGTCACTCCAGGCCTCTTCATAGCTTCGCACAT
The DNA here is from genome assembly GCA_010110895.2 of Picea sitchensis. Lineage (NCBI taxonomy): Eukaryota > Viridiplantae > Streptophyta > Pinopsida > Pinales > Pinaceae > Picea > Picea sitchensis. The sequence continues at coordinate 17,601 of SNQJ01S0179257.1, read as the reverse complement.
GGTCCTTTGGGAAACTTCAACCTATGTACCTCACTTCGCAGCTTCCTACTTGTGCTGAGAACTGCGTTGTCATCAAAGTTCAACATTGTGTCCAATCTGTGATGTTTCCTTTATGCGTCCCCCACCATCTTGCTGGTGTGGCTTTCATGGCCTCATCCATTGCCAACAACCTATGTTGTGTTGGTACACTTGTCTCAAACTCTGATAAGAAGTGTTCTAAAGGGTTCAACCCATCAAATGTATGTAAGTTACTCACTGTTGTGCCGATCCAGCGAACCTCTTTGGTTAGTCTAGCACATATTTTGGTAGAGACTTCATACATCTAGTTCTGCCAGTTCTCCAACGCTTCTTCTGAGTCTCATGAACATGTGTTGTCACTTCGCCGTCTCAGATTCCCATCGGCTGTAGGATTTATATAATCCTTTTGTCTGGCTGTTAGTTTGTAGATGTTTTCCAGTTCGTACGCGTGGTCTTCTTCTCTGATAGGCTCTGTGTATCGAGGACCCTCATCTGGATGTAAAGGTGCAATGACCCTAAGGCCATCTCTTTCAAATGTCATACGCCTCTTCTTTATATCAACAAAAGTAGAATTGTTGAAGGCCTAATCAATTCCTAGCAATGCATGGTAAGGGTAGCTATCATCAACAATTTCAATTACCTCAAAATCTGCAAAGGTTCTTACTTCATCGATGTCCATTGGGACATGCTCTAATCGTCCAAATGGGATGACATCTTGTTGATCGACCATGTGAAACCTGATAGGGGAGTAGATCAGCTTGGGTTTCCCCATTAGTGCCCACGTTTGCTTCGTCATGACATTGACCTCCAACCCTAAGTCGAGGACCACATAGTCTATATCATACTCTCCTATCTAAGCATTCAAGTGTAATTCTTTATTTTTCCTTCTCTTCTTACCAATTTTGTGTACTTCCCTATTCAGTAAGGGGTCTATATTTCCTAGCTCATATTGTTTAACCAGATTTTGTAGTTCTTGTATAACTTTCCCATATTTAAGTAGTTCTATAAACATATATAAGAAACTGACAAGTTTACTTACATCTTTTCCCTATCTGAGAAAAGCAGACTAATCAAATGCGTGAGGCATTCCATATTCTCTTATTTATGGTTGTGTTTTTGAAGAAGACCCTTGATCTGATTTGAATTCTTGCCTTGCCTCTTCAAATAGTTGTCTTTCTTTCTTTGCATAAAAAATATGGGTCTTTTCTGCAGCTTTTCTGATTCCTAAGTCTTCTGCAATCTTCTCTTTGGTCACTCTATCCTATCCTGTAACAACACCTCCTCTTGTAATAACAACGACTCTAGGATCAACTTCACGAGGTTCCTCTTTGATTAATTGTATTTGTGGGTTCTGCTGAGGTCCTCGTCTTTCTTGAAGCTTAGCCAACAACATAGGGCAGTCCTCGATGACATGCTCGAAGGAATTGCAATAACTGCAGGTTGTGCAAGGGTTCTGGCAATCCCTCGCTAAATGTCCCAGCTGTGCACAGTTGTAACAGATTATTTTTCCTCGGCCTTGAACCATACCTCCTCCTTATCCTCGTCCTCTATATCCACCGCGAAGATTGAAACTTCCTCTTCCTTCTTGTGCATTGTTTCCTTCTTGGTGTACTTTGCCTTGGATCTTGTATATGTCTCTTGATCTTTCGTGCATCAGGTCAAAATCCCTAAAATCTCTATCATCATGCCCTACGTACTTAAAAAATGTGCAGTACAAGTTTTTGGGTGTCTGAACATACTTCTGCATATAATATCACTCACCAGGGCGATGTCGGTTTCTACATACTTCACACCAGGGCAGGTTAACCTGCTTCAAGGGGCTCGACGCTCCTGAGGCCAAATATTCGTGAAATAGGGGACATTGTTCTTTATCATGAACTTTAGATATGCATCTTACACACCAAATATCTTCTCTTTTGTCCTTCCCCTTGTCCTTCTTCATATCCTCAACCTACAGAGACAAACTAGTCAGCTGGCTCAAGATCTGGCTCATGCCTAAGCTAGATTCTCCCATAGGTGTTGATTCAAGATTCATGGCGATCTCCAAAGCTTCTGCCTATGATGAAATCTTCTACTGTATCAGGGGAACTCTAATGTGTGGTAAAAGAGCAGCGATGAACCATTCTTTGTTCTGCTCATCTGGGATCTTAAAAGTCAATCGGCCTGTTAGGGTCTTGAATCTCTGATCGAACTCCCAAACAGGTTTGGCTACCTTTTGTTTGATCTCCTTTAGATTAGTAATACACTGTGACTCTGACTTAGGTTTTTTAAACTCTGCAACCAACACGTTCTTGATCTCATTTAGTGGCTTAGGTTGCGCAAGTCCTTGGACAAGCTTCATGTATCAACTCAGTGAGCAATCCCTCAATGTAGTGCTAAACTGGTTTCTTTTAACAACTTCATTGGTAATATTTTTAATGTTCCATATGACCTTGCACATGAACTAGTGTTAATCAAGATCTTCAGATCCATCTCCTTTAAAGATAGGGAGCCTCATCTCATCTGCCATAGAGCTACCTAGGTTTCATGTCTAAGTAAATGTTGAACTACTAGTAATAATAGTCTGCGGACTCTGGTGATTCAGAATATTCTGATTACTTAGTGTTTCTGAAATAACAGAAGGATTGATATTACTTACCTCAGTGGTCTACGCAATTCCTGATGTTTCTGGCTCGTTCTGAAGAAGTTCTTCAGCTTCCTCTTCCTCTGCTCTGGTGGGTTCTGAATGTTCTTCGTCTGTTAGATCTGCCTCTTCTCCACTGTGGAAACCCTCGTCTCTGTAGTTTTTCTTGAACAGGTTCTCAAGGTGAACCCCTCGAAATACTTTCCCACTATGTGTATGTCCATCTTCTGTGTCACTGTCGCTGTCTAAATTCTTGAACATTAGCCTTTTCAGATCCAACCAATCTAATGTATCTTCAAGATGTTCTTTTCATGCAACAACATCTTGATTCTTAGCTTCAGAAAATGTAAAAATTTTCCTCTGGGTCCTTTAAGAAGTATCTCTCGGCCTGTCACTATTCAGTGATATACCCTTGAATGGTACTATCGAACCAGTGATCTACAACCCTTGATACAATGTTGTCAACTCTCTTAACCTTCTTAATCAACTCTGATGTCCAGACCACAGGAGGTCTAGATCTAATCTCGAACTGGGTATCGACTAACCTGGCTAACCACTCGTATAAATCTTGATGGAATCCTCAAAATACGATCTCATGAATATCGGTGAAGATGTGTCTCTGTAGCCAACCTTCAGTACTTAGCTTAGGGTTCTTGTTTTTGGCTTCAACGAAGTCCCTCTCTTGATCCTCTATTCACTTCTGAATCTCTGTCTTCGATGGGAACCACCTTGAAATTTCCTTACAAAGATTCCTATCCCGACAACAGAACCATTTGTTGGCATAGGGGCAGACACAAGGCTCACTCCAAGAGCGCACCAACAAGCCCTAGCTACTAGCCCTTTCGACAACACCTACGAAGAAGATGCATTCTCACACGAAGAAACTAAGAGGGGGATTGCAGGATAGAAATGTCTACAACCAGGGAAATATCAAGTGGATCTATCACAACAACAATACAACATTCATATATCACTTATCAGCTAGGTCTATCCTGCGCAGCTATATATCTGATATAACATAAGACTGCAAATAACAATATAACAATGACAGAGATCCATGCATCAATCACACATACGACAAAAAATATATGTGGTTCACCCTCTCTCTAAGGATACATCCATAGAACTGTGCTTATGATTTATTAAGGTAAAGCATACAGTTCTTATCTGTGCTCTCAACTAGAAGATCTTATTTCTTCTCTCTCTCTCTCTCCCTTTCCTGTGCACCCAGCTGCAAGAATTGACCTTCTTACACAGCTAAAGATCTCACAATACAATCCTCTCCCTCCACAACAGAGCTATAACAACAATATCATACCAATAGTCAATGACCAAGAACAACAACAACAACCCAACCCAGGTCCTCTTGACCTTTATTTATACATTGCAATCCCTCACTGACAGCCTTAGGCCAAAACCTAGGTGTCAAAACCCTAGATACCAAAACCCTAGGTGTCTAAAATCCTAGGTCAACTTGACCCACTTTTCCTGGGCTTCTCCAGCTTGTCTTTCCTTTTTCATCGCACGGTACTCCAAAGAATCCGATGATGGCTTTCTCTACTTTTTGAGTTGTCCATGATCCGTCTTCCTTACTGATCTGTCATCCTTGATCTCCTCGTCCAACGGCTTTATTTTTCGCAGTTCACTCCATCTTTCCTACTCTTTTTCTCACTTCGACTCAGTGACAGTTACTGTGTCTCCCACAAAGCTCGATTTTTACCTTTCCTTCCTTGTTCTTCACTTCCTTCCATAACCAAGGGCCAACAACACACACCCGTCACTACTTCTCCTGAGCTTGAGACTTAGAGAAATCTCCCGCACACTCCTTACGCTCGCTCTCCTCTGAACCTTTTCAACAATTCTCTAAGTGTTGGCCCTGTTTACACCTTGCACAAGTCTTCTCCTTCGAGATTTTATACTCAAATGGGTATGTGTTCACTCCTTGCACTCACTCTATGAAATTCACTCTATCTCTCTTGAGCTATTGAGTCTAAAAAATGACTCTGCCTTCGCACTCCATGCGTGGCCACTGTGCACTCCTTGCGTGGCCACTGTGCACTCCTTGCACCAATATTTCAGGAGAGAAACAATTGAAACTTATAGAACATCAAAGGTTCATTCATTCAACCATGAAATACACACATAGGCATATAAGCACAAAAAAATAGATAACATAACATTACCCAACTAACTCATAGATAAGAAAACTCAGACATCTGAAGCAAATCTCCTCTATAATATTCCTTCAACAAAACATTTACAAATGTCTCAACAACCTTCAACTTATTTCAACAACAGTTCTCTTCAACAACAATCACAATAAGCTTCAACAACAATTACAATAAACTCCAACAACAATTACAATTATCTCTTGCAACCTCTTTTGGGCGTAGATTACAGACATTTATACATGGAGGGGCTTCTCGAGCCTTCCTTCTGACTACTCCAGTGCTTTCATATCATAATTAAAGCATTATTCCACTAAGGCTTATTACAATAAATGAGAATTTACAATATAGATATGATTCGATACTCGAAATCTGTACAATCCTATATGTATTAAAGAAATTACAATCTCCTAGAGAACTCACAATGGATCTAGCCTCAAAATCTTACGGGGTATTTAATTACAATACTTTCAAAATACTAAAGTGACCCGCTCTCCTTGGAATCCAAACGAGTTATGAATGCATGCACTGGATGTTGAGTTGTCCTCCACTTGGCCTCATTGAATGTTGATGGCAGTGCTCCTGCATCATACTCCTCTGGACAAAAATATTAATGGACTCATGTCCATGATATCCTCCACTCTCTTTCCATGCTTCTGGATATCAGTTTCAGTTATCCAACTAGCATCTTCTGTTGGATGATCTTTCCACTTGACCAGATACTCATAATAAACTTTTCTCCTGCTCTTCTTAGCAATCCTCTGATCTAAAATCTTCTCTATATGTGGCTTCTTTGCTATGGGAATCTGTCGCTTCCACTGAATCTCCTCTCGATCATATTTCCCTTTTGTATCATCTATCCTGTAAGGGTATAAGTCAGCTATGTTGAATATTTGTGATATTCCAATGTCCTCCGGCAATTCAATCTCATAAGCATTTGCAACAAATTTTTTGAGGATCTTACAAGGTCCTATCTTCTTCATCTTCAACTTATTATATTTCCCTTTCAGAAATATTTCCTTAGGTGTTCCAATACTTGATCTCCAATTTCAAAATTCATCTCTGTTCTTCTCTGGTCTACTTCACTTTTGTATCTCTGGCTGCTATTATGTAGTTGTCCTTTGATTCGATCATGCAACTTCTGCATCTCTCCAACAAAGTCCTCTGTTCCTGCACTTCAAAATTCATCTCATATAAAATCTCTCAACTGTAAAATTCCTTTTGGATGCATCCCATATACTTTATGGAATGGACTCTTACCAGTACTCCTATTCAGTGAGTCATTATATGCAAACTCTGCTCAGGTAGAATTTAATCCCACTAACTGTTATGTTCAATGACCAAACTCCTTAACAGATTCCCTAAGCTTCGATTCGCCACCTTAGTCTGTCCATATGTTTGAGGATGATATGATGAACTGAAAGACAAATTTTTTCCCAGCTTCTTCCACAAGGTACTCCAAAAGTATCCCACAAATTTAGTATCTCTTTCTGAGACTAAACTCCTGGGAAACCCATGAAATCTCACAAACTCCTTGAAAATAAAATTTCTATGTGCGTAGCATCACTGGTTTTGTAACATGGTATGAAATGTGTCATCTTTGAAAATCTATCAACCACCACAAAGACTGAATCACTTCCCCTCTGGGTTCTTGGTAATCCCAGAACAAAATCCATACTTATAGCATCCCACGGCTTGTCTGGAATAGACAATGGTTGATACAATCTAGTTTTTTATTGCTTTCCTTTCGCATACTAGAAGATTATGCATCTATCCACAAACTTCTTCACATTAGACCTCATACCTGGCCAATAGTATGAAGAACTCAATTGTGCATACGTTTTATCATGGCCAAAGTGTCCAACCAATACTCCGCTATGTTTCTCCTTTAACAAATTGTCCCTCATTGAGCATTTTGGGATACACAACTGACTTCCTTTGAACAAATTTTCGTCTTGGATCAAATACTCCATCCAAATATTTTTGTCTCTTATAAAAGGGTTATCACATGCTTCATAAGATTCCTTGAAATCTGGGTCTTTTTTATACATCTCCTTGAGGTGTTCAAATCCCAAAGTCTCCAGTTGGAGTTCCTACAAGATCAACCATCTCCTACTCAAAGCATTTGCAACTTTGTTATCGCTTCCACTAATATGCTTAGTAATAAAAGTATAGTTATGCATGAATTCTACCCATTTGGCATGTCTCTGGTTCAATTTCTCTTGTCTGGTTATAAAATGAAAATCTTGATTGTCAGTATACAAAACAAACTCCTTCGGGATAAGATAATTCCTTGAATTTTTCAAAGCTTGAATTACAACATAAAATTCCTTGTCATATGTTGAATACTTCCTCTTAAAATCATTCAAATTCTCACTGAAATAAGCGACATGCTTATTATCTTGACTTAAAAATGCACCAATGGATACTCCACTTGCATCACATTTGACCTGGAAAGTCTTCTTAAAATATGGCAGAACTAAAACATGTTATTCTGTTATCTTTTCTTTCAACACTCTAAATCCCTTCTCATCTTCTTCTATCCAATTAAAAGATCCATGTTCCTTCTTTATGGTCTCCAGTATGGGTGCTCAAATTCTATTGAAATTCCTGATGAATTTCCTGTAAAATCTCGCCAACCCATGAAAACTCCTTACTTAAAACACACTTCTTGGAGAATGCCATTCTCTTATTTCCCTCACCTTCTCTAGATCCATCTTCAATTCATTTGAAGAGATTACGAACCCAAAATACACAAGTTATGTTTTCATAAAATAACACTATTTCAAATTCACCAACAACTTCTCCTACTGTAATCTTCTCAACACCATCTTCAAATGTCTCAAATGCTCCTCTTTAGTCTTATTGAAAACTAGAATATCATCTAAATAAAAAATCACAAACTTACCAATAAAATCTTTGAGTACTTCATTCATCAACCTCATAAATGTACTTGGTGCATTTTTTAATCCAAACGACATAACAAGCCACTCATACAATCCTTCATTTGTTTTAAATGATGTCTTCCATTCATCTCCCTCTCTCATCCTTATCTGATGATAACCACTCTTCAAGTCTATCTTGGAAAAATAACTAGCTCCACTCAAGCAATCCATTGAATCATCCATTCTGGGTAAATTAAATCTATACCTAATGGTTATCTTGTTGATGGCTTTAGAATCTGTGCACATTCTCCAACCTCCATCCTTCTTCAGACTCAACACAGTTGGTACTGCACATGGGTTCAAACTTTCCCTGATCAAACCTTTATCCAACAACTCTTGGAATTTATCCTTTACCTATTCATTCTCTTTAGTGGTTAATCTGTATGCTTCTTTTTTTGGAAAACTTGCTCCTAGAATAAGGTCAATATGGTGACTGATACTCCTGATGGGTAGTAAAGTGTGAGGTAACTCATCCACCGCAATATCAACAAACTCATCCAATAACTCCTAAACTTCTACAGGCAAATCATTCATAGAAGTGCTTGTAAGGATGACTCTCATCTTACCTACAACAACAAACTACATTTTATGGTCTTTCTTAACTTCTTTTAAGAGTTCCTTCCCACTCATGAGAAGTATACTAGGACTATCTTCCTCTTTGAATCCTTTATCTTATATTGGAAACAACATATGTTTACACCCATTATTCTCAAGGTATAAGTGTACTTCCTCCCATCATGTATGAAATTCCTATCATATTTCCAAGGTCTCCCCAATAGAACATGACAAACATCCATAGGTATGACATCACATAAAAATTCATCCCTATAACCACCTATTTTAAAATCAGCGTTACATTGTCAACTTACCATGACTTGATGTCCTTTCTGCAACCATGACACTTTGTACAGATTCAAATGTGCAATCGTCTTCAGCTTCAACTTTTCCACCATCTTCATGGATACCAAGTTATCAATGCTCCCACTATCTATGATCACCTTGCATACACTATCTCTAGTCTTGCAAGTAGTTCTGAACAAATTGTTCCTCTGGACTGGTTCTCGTACCTCTTTCTCTGGATTTACGAGAGCTTTCCTCATCATGAGTGATCTTCCTTATTTCACTACTTCTTCCTTCATCTCTATCTCCACATTCTTCTGTTGTTCCTCAGAAATGTGAGCTTCTCCACTTCCTGCATTCTTCCTTTCAGGACATTCCCAAGACATGTGCCATGTTTTTCCACGGGCATAACACTTCACTTCTCCTCCTCCACCTCTTCCTCTTCCTCTGGGAAAATAATTTCTTCCTCCATAGTGTCCTCCTCTAGAGATTCCTCCTCTCTTTGTCTGACTGTTATATCTTCAAGCTTCTCCTTTGGACTTCTGGAACTTTTCTCTGACAGTTCCTCTTCCTCTATTAGGACTCCTCCATTGGTTCCTTTGACTCTATTTCCGTACCAACTTTTCTTTTTCTTTCATGGATACCTGATAAGAATATTCCACAGTTCTCATTGTCATCATGCTAATCTCATCCTAAATCTTATACCTCAATCCATTAATGTACCAAGCAAATTTTTCTTCATCATTCTCCCTGTGTCCTTCTCTTATGTTCAACTTATAAAATTATTCGGTTTACTCTTTCACCGACAAACCTTTATGTCTCAGATTCTACAACTTCCTGAACAGATTTAACTGATAATCCTTGGGTATGAATTTATCCTTAATCTTAGATACCATTTTATCCCAACTCTTGATTTTGGTCTTACCTTTGCTCCTTCTGTCATCTTGCAACTTGTCCCACCATAAAGCTGCATTTCCCTTCAATCTAGTGACCGCATGATTTACCTTCTTCTCATCATCAATATCCTCATAGTCAAAGTACTTGTATAGAGAACTTATCCAGTCAAGTAGTTATTCTACATTCAAATTACCTTCATACATTGGGACTTCTATTTTTTCTTTGGTTCCCATCTTGATAACAACTCTCAGTAGCCGTTCCTCTGCTGCTTGTTTTCCTACAACTTCTTCTACTTCAATATATTCACTTTCATCTTCACTGATGTAACCACCTTTGGGTTCTCTTCTTTCCATTGTCTCCATGGTGTCCAACCTTGCACGAAGTTGTCTAATTTCCTACTCCATGGCTTCATTAACCACTGGTCTCTCTCTACGTCTTCTTGGCGGCATGATTCTAAATATTCTTTTCACGGAGCTTATTTTCCTGCTCTTTATATCACTTAATGATATCAGAAAAGTGTCCTCCTTTTCCTATTGTCTACAAACAAAATGAATCTTTGATACCACTTGATGCAACCCCCCCCCCCACCTCCTGGGGCTCTTGCGACCTCCCAGTCTAGGATCGTTCTTACAAGGGAGATGAATTAGCTCTCAGGATCTTGTTGAACTCTCGAAATACTCTACCACAGGTCTTTTCCTTTTTTCATGCGTGCAAAATTGTGTTCGGGGGGGTCTTATCTCTTCAACGGAGAAATCCACGTGACCTCAAGCCAAAAATGTAGGATAAACCCTTTAAACAGTAGGAACTCCACCACTTCGAAGCTCTGAGCTTCGAGAGTTCCAACTACAACACACAACGATTCTCCCGAATGTCAAATTCATGAATAGTTGAATAAAGGTGGGGATCAACGACTCTCAATACGCACTGTTATCTAAGGTTCAAAGAAGTTTTGGGACTTCGGGCTTTGGGAGTTTTCCTTGTTCCAACATACAATACCTTCGAATGCATGAACTATGAACTAGCAGATCAGACAACTGATGTTCACCTCAGATCTACGATTTACCTTTATTCTGCGCTCCAGGCTTTAGATATTTCCATGGCTTAAACCACACTTCCTTTCGGAGTGCCAAAATGGTGAACTAACGAAGGGATGGATCTACAATCCATGTTTCCCTCTCAAGAGATGATCGAGATCTACTCCAGCCTTTGGGCCTTTGGGAATTATCGAGCCAAAACACTCTACACCTCTGTTCTCCTGGACTACCAGATTTTCGAACCACTAGCAATCTGCCGACATGAGGCCCAGAAGCCAATGGTCAGGATATACTACGAGCTTCAAAGATTCAGGAGTTCTACACACTTTTGCAACAACTCTTCAATTTCTCCGGATAGCCAAAGTAATGGACCACTCTTGATCTACGAACACATGTCCTTCGTCTACTAATGGTCCAGATTAAATTCGGGCTCCGAGACTTTGGGAAATTTGTCTCCTCCTAGAAACACACCTAAAAAATTTCGAACGCATGAAGTCTGAAGGACTTAAAGGGTTAATGCCCACACTTCTTCTCCAGATCCAACGATCGTGAAATTTTTAGGCTCCCTCCGAACGAATCTCGTCCTCCAGAAAAAAGGGATTCTCCTTTCCTTTTGAGAACTAAATCTTGTTATCCTCCCTAAGCTTTGACAACTTTAAATGACTTAGGATTTGGCACACACCTTGCACTACTTCTCATTAGCTTGAGACTTAGAGAAACCTCCCACGCACTCCTTGCGCTCTCTCTCCTCTGAACCTTTTCAACACTTCTCTAAGTGTTAGCCCTATGCACACCTTGCACAGGTCTTTTCCTTTGATATTTTATACTCAAACGAGTATATGTGCACTCCTTGCACTCACTCTACGAAATTCACTCTATCTCTCCTGAGCTATTGAGTTTGAAAAATGACTCTGCCTTCACACTCCTTGCGTGGCCACTGTGCACTCCTTTCACCGGGATTTCAAGAGAGAAACAGTTGAAACTTATAGAACATTAAAGGTTCATTCATTCAACCATGATATACACACACAAGCATATAAGCACAAAAAAATAGATAACATAACATTACCCAATTAACTCATAGATAAACAAACTCAGACATGTGAAGCAAATCTCCTCTATTATATTCCTCCAACAAAACATTTACAAAGGTCTCAACAACCTTCTTCTTCTTTCAACAACAATTCTCTTCAACAACAATCACAATAAGCTTCAACAACAATTACAATAAACTCGAACAACAATTACAATTATCTTCACCATCCTCTTTTGGGCATAGATTACATACATTTATACATGGAGGGATTCTCGAGCCTTCCTTCCAACTAATCTAGTGATTTCATATCATAATTAAAGCATTATTCCACTAAGGCTTATTACAATAAATGAGCATTTACAATATAGATATGACTCGATGCTTGAAATATGTACAATCCTATATGTATTAAAGAAACTACAATCTCCTAGAGCACTCACAATGGCTCTAGCCTCAAAATATTACGGGGCCTTTAATTACAATACTTTCAAAATACTAAAGTGACATGCTCTCCTTGGAATGCAAAACAGTTCTGAATTCACATGCTGGATGTTGATTTTTCCTCCACTTGGCCTCATTGAATGTTTATGGTGATGCTCCTTCATCAATAGGAGTATCAACTAGTTTGGAATCTTCCATTCTGAACCTCTTTAGCATTTCTCTGATGTACTTGGTCGGAGTGATAAAAATGCCTTGGTTTCTTTGACATATCTGAAGACCCAAAAAGAAAGATAATTCTCCAAGCAATGAAATTTCAAACTCATTCTGCATATCCTTTGCAAATTTTTGGCTCATCCTGTCATCATCACTTCCAAAGATAATATAATCAACATAAACTTCAATTAAAAAAAAAACTATCTTGATTTACCTTGATGTAGAGGTTGTTGTGTGCATTCCCTTTCCTGAACCCTTGCTACTGTAAGTATCTGTCCAGTCTAGAATACCATGCTCTGGGGGCATGTTTGAGACCATACAAGACCTTCTTCAACCTGCAAACATAATTTTCATTCTCTGACAACTGAAATCCTTCTGGTTTCTCAATGAAGACTTCTTCCTCTAGATCCCCGTTTAGGAAGGTTGATTTCACGTCCATATGATACACTTTAATATTCTTGGAGCATGCATAAGCAAGGATCAATCTTATTTCTTCCATTCTGGCAACTGGGGAAAATGTCTCTTCAAATTATATACCTTCAACTTAAGAATATCCTTACATACCGATATTTCTTTGTTCCTAGTAACCTATCCATATTTGTTCAATTTGTGTTTGAAGACCCACTTTGTACCAATCACATTCTTGTTCCTTGGCCTTGGAACTAGTTCCCAAGTGTCATTATTCTCGATATGATCTAACTCTTCATCCACGGATTTGATCCATAATTCATCCTTGTTGGCTTCTTAAAAAATTCTTGGCTCAATTATAGATAGTATTGTTAGGTGTAGTTGTTTTGGTGAACGAATTCTTCTTCTAGTTTCAAATCCTCCATATTTATTCTCAATAATATGATCTAATAGATGATTCTTTTGTATTCACCTACTAGGTGTCTTTGGAGGAACTTGAAGATATTTTTGTTATTGCTCTTCTTCCGACTGCTCTTCTTTATCTTCCTCTTCTGCTACGTATTCTTCCTTTACTTCTTCTTTGTGAACCTGTTCCAATGAGTCCTTACCTTCTTCTTTTATCCTTCATCCACCTGTCTCATCAAACGCCACATTGATTATTTCCACAATTTTGTTGAGCCTTATATTGAAGCATTTGTATGCTTTCTTTGTGCTCGAGTACCCAACAAGTATGCCTTTGTCCATATGAGAATCAAACTTTTCCATTCCGCCATCTTCGCTTTTGATGCATTTTCTTCCAAAAATTCTGAAAAGATTCACATTTTCTAGTCTTCATCTCCATAGCTCATAAGGAGTTTTATCACTATTGTTTCCGAGCATTCCTTTGTTTTGAATGTGAACTATTGTATGCACTGTCTGTACCCAAAAGACGTCTGTAAACTTGGAATCCATTAACATAGTTTGAACCATTTTTTGTATTATCATGTTCTTCCTTTCAACAACTCCATTTTTTTGTGGTGTCCTAGCAATGGAGAATTTCCTTTTTATCCCATGCTTATTGCAGAATTTCATAAATTCCTTTGAAGTAAACTCTCATCCATTGTACTATATCAAGCATTTGATTTTTGAATCTATTTAATTTTCAACCATGTCCTTGTACATCTTGAAGTTCATGAATGTCTCTGACTTCTTCCTAACAAAACAAACTGCAGTCATTCCTCTATAATCATCAACCAATAGCATACAATATTGATCACCTTTCAACCCCTTTTTTCTAGTTGGTCCAACTAGATCAGTATGCACAATTTCTAGTGGTTTTGTTGTGGAGTATTCCTTTGAATTGAAATTGGTCTTGGTTTTATTTCCTTGTGGAAAATGCTTTCACAAAGTGTTGGTTGGCCTCATGATATGGAGAATTTCTCTAACTGATTCCTTTTTACTGACCTTGAAAATATTTTCAAAATTTATGTGACCCATTCTTTTGCACCATAGCAAAAAATCATCTTCCTTTCCTAAACAACATTCCTTTCCAATTTCACTTAGAACATATATGTTGCTTGGATTTCTCACAATTTTCACCACCACTCTGCCTAAATATGATTTTCTTATGTCGCATTTCTATGAATCAAACACAATTTTGTGACCTTGGTCACACATTTGACTTACACTAAGAATATTGTGTTTCATATCTTTCACTAGTAGAACATTTTCTTCCTTGGTATCCTTATTTCCAATGTTGATTGTGCCTCTTCCAATCATTTTGGTTGAGTTGTTGTTTCCAAAAGAGACTGACCCATCTCTTTCCTTTCTCAAGGTCAGAAACATGTCTTTATCACCTATCATGTGATTTGAACAACCACTATCAACATACCAACCATGTTTCTTGTCTTGCGCTTGTAGAGCGAGTGTGCATTCTTCATTGTTGTACTAATTATGCTTCCTTATCCATATTCTTTGAGGTTCATGTATGTAATTGTTGTTGTTATGTTGTGATTCTCTTGGAGGAACTTTCATTCTACAATATTTGGCCTTGTGTCCAAAGTTTTTTCACTTGTAGCATTTTGTTTCAGTACTCAAGGATTCAAACTTGTTGTAGCTTCTACTCTGTATTTCACTAGGCCTTCTTGAATAACCATCTCATGAATAACTTTCATGGTTTTTTCTGTTCCTTTCATTTTCTCTGCAATTTACAGCCTTATGCCCAAAATTGTTACATGAATAAAATAATCCAAAGAAGATAGTTTAATACCTTGGAGTTTAAGATCTTATAAAATGAGTTACTCTTATGGACCCTTCTTCTTTTTGAGGCCTTCTTGTTTCCAACTGTTGCTGATTCTGAAATATGAATCTTCTGGGTGGTGGAGTATCTTTGTGATCTTCCTTGTGAAAATTCTTGTCTTCTTTGACTGTCTTTGCGTAGCTTCTTGGTTTTGTTTCTTGTTTTGGATCTTGATCCATTTTTTGTCTGGTTGTATCCTAGTCCGGACTTGTCATGATGTGGCCTTTGACTGCTAATAATATCATCCAAAACTTTAGAGTTGTTCTTCTTTTTTTTCTTTTGAAGGTCTTTTCTCAATGTGGCAATCTCTGCTTCCAAATTTCCAATGATCATGTCTCTTTATTCTAACTTTTCTCTGAGTGTTTCTTCAATTCTCTTATCTTCTTCTACTTTTATTTTTAATTTAGTGATCATATTCTCTAGTTCTTCAGAGTTGGAATTCTGAACTCCCTCTTTTCCTTTCAGTTCTGTCTGAAGGGACTTGCTTTTCTTCTTTTCCCTTTTTATAACTTCTATGGCACTCAACAATTCTTCTCTGTAGTCAACTTTTGCCTCTTCATATTCTTCTCCGGATCCTTCTTCATTGGAATCTGCTACTGCCATGAATAGGACCCTTTCTGTATCACTTTCGTTGACTTCATCTTCGTCTAATGAGGAACTATCTCCATTGGTGCAAAGGCTTTTCTTTAAAAAAATATTTTTGGTTCTTTTTCCTTTGTATATTTGTTTACTCTTGGAGTCATCTTCTTCATTTATTTTATTTTTCTTATGGGGACATTTATTATCAATATTACCAATACCATCACAATTAAAACAAATCAATGGAAGCTTACCTCTATATTTTTTGGTTCCCTTTTTCAGTGTTCTAACGAAGTTGGCTACTTCTTCATCGTCTTTTGAGATATAACTGTTGCTAATATTTGTCTTTGCCTTCTTCTTTATATTTTTCTTTGTCTTCTTAGATTCTTTGAATGGTGCTTCCTTTGTAACCGGATTGTATTTCTCTATTCGCATCTCATAAGTTATGAGTATCCCATGTAACTCATCCATGGTCAGTGTGGCTAGATCCTCTCTCTCTTCTAGCGCTGAAATATTTGTTGGAGCTACTTCACACACACCTAGGATCTATTTTTCCTAAGGTTATTCCTTGTTTATTAGTCATAATTAGTCATTATCTAGTCTCCTATATTTTAGGGGAGAATATTCCACTTGGCGAATATTCTCTTTCAGTTGACACTTCAGTTTGACTAGTTGAGTTGAATTTAGATGTTGCATTGGGATCATCACCATGCAACAATGGGATCATCACGATGCTAATTCTACCTTGCCTTGGGATCATCACCAAAGTGGCACATTAGACTTGATTCCCTGATTTAAATCCTCACTAATCTATGTTCAGTCAGTTAACTGAAGACTAGTTGACTAGTTAACTCAACTAGGTGGCAGTTCACTCCTGTAATTGCATGAGAGACTAGAATAGGTGGCAGTTCACTCCCGTAACTACTGGTGTGTGTTGAGATCACTCTAGACCACCACTATGGTGCATTGGTTCACCTCACTGCAAACTCATTGAGTTATACAAAGTATATCATGTGTAAATTATTCATTATTCACAACGGTTAATGAGAATTCTTCCACTCTTTCTCTCCTTCTTCTTCTTTCTCAATTTATCTCTGCAAATGTGTGTAGTATTTTCTATATAGATCTATTATGTTTAGGTTCAACACATTTACATGGTATCAAAGTCGACGTACTGCTAAGAAAAATCTACACCAAATTCTTTTGCAGATACAAAAGATTGAAGACAGCGGAAAGATGGAATTCCAAAAAGAATTCATTCTTACACCTTACAACTATTTTGCATGGAAGGAGAAAATAGCCATACATATCTGATCCATAGAGTTGTATAGGTTAACCATGAATACAGATATAGAGCTGACATCAGCCATAGAAAATTCCAAGTACTTAAATCGTATGGATGAGGCACTCAGAACAATTTGCAGTCTTATTTCTTCTGATCTCCTTTTTCATATATCTTCCTGTAAGACTCCCAATGAATCCTGGACCATATTGGAATGGATGTTTGGAAAATAGGATGATATGGGGGTACACATGCTGGAGGTGGAATTTCTTACATTGAATCCAAAAAGCTTCGAGAATATCCAAGATTTATTTACAAAATTCAAGGATTTACTGTCGCAACTCAAAGCTTGCGGGGTTGACAAATTGAAGGAGGAGAAACAAATGGTTCTCACTATTCTCTCCAAGATTGGTCCTAAATTATTTGTATTCGTATCTACATTCCATACTATCAGATTTACCTCTGGAGCCACCTGGAAGATGCCTTCTCTTGAGGACTTTATCGAATCCCTGACACAAGAGCAGACCAAGCTCATCAACATGGGAACAATCAAGGGCCCAAAGGTGCATGCACTCACTATGCAAGATGGAAGCCAAAAATATCATAAATCTAAATATAAAGAGAAATGGAAATCTCATGCACATCCAAAGAAGGAAGGGTACACAAAATCCTTCACCGATGCCTCTGGATCCAAAGGAGAAAAGGGAAGAAAAGGGGAGAAATGCACATATTATCACAAAGGATTCCATTCGGAATCCACATGCATGCAAAAAAAAATATATCTGATGTCTCAAATAATTCAGAAAAACAACCTTGGATATCGCATCCCCGAGGGTGCC
>SNQJ01S0179254.1:0-18096 GCA_010110895.2 Picea sitchensis | reverse complement strand
ATCCTTTAATAATTTTATGTAATTAAATTGTACAATATCAATATTTAATATTAATAATTTAGTATTGAAAATAATTTTTTTAGATAATGTTAGATAGTTGATAGGGATCGTCATCCGTAAACAATCACAATCTTGAGCCCGCCAGCCCTGGAGTCCGTTTGTCAATTTGTATATCATGGAACTCCGAGTGTTGTTTGGAGGACACAGAACAATAGAAGTGCAATGTTGAGCCAGTCAGCCTGCAAGTCCGCCTGTCAATTTGTATATCACGGAACTCTAGATGTTATTTGTAGGATACAGAGCAATAGAGGCCCAATTTAGAGCCCGCTAGCCCGAGAACCTGTGATCCCAAAACTGGCTAAGTATGGAATGCGGGATCCGTACATGCTCTATAAAATCTCATGCCCATACTTTATAAGAGTAGATATTTAGTATGTATTACTCATTTTTCGAAAAAATTCTAGGTGCAGAAGTTGGCGGATTCACGTCTTTATATTTCAGTTAGTTTTATATCACCAGCCCGACCAACCACTTCCCCTATAAACTGTGCGAAGTCCAATTGTGTTATCATATCAACACGAGGCCCTTAAAATTCAAATTGGTCATTGTTATGCTTGCGGTGATAGAATTAATATCATTTTTTTAAATAAGAGATTTAACATCTTTTAATAATTTTATGTAATTAAATTGTACAATATCAATATTTAATATTAATAATTTAGTATTTGAAAATAATGTGTTTAGATAATGTTAGATAGTTGATAGGGACGACCATCTGTAAACAATCGCAATCTTGAGCCCACCAGTCCTGGATTTCGTCTGTCAATTTGTATATCGCGGAACTCCGACTGCTATTTGGAGGACACAGAACAATATAAGTGCAATGTTGAGTCAGCCAGCCTGCAAGTTCGCTTGTCAATTTGTATATCGCGGAACTTTGGGTGCTATTTGTAGGGTACGGAACAATAGAGGCCCAATTTTGAGCCCGCCAACCCGAGAACCCGCCATCCAAAAAGTGGCTAAGTATGGAATGAGGGATCCATACATGCTCTATAAAATATCATGTCCATACTTTATAAAAGTACATATTTAGTATGTATTAATTGTTTCTCGAAAAAGTTTAGGTGCGGAAATTGGCGGATACACGTGTTCAAATTTCCACTTACTTTTATATCATCAGCCTGACCAATCACTTCCCCGTTTCATATTGTACAAAATTTTTGGAACGCGAGTTTCCGAATACGCGGGTTTTTCTTTTAAATAAGATATTTAACATCCTTTAATAATTTTATGTAATTAAATTGTACAATATAAATATTTAATATTAATACTTTAGTATTGAAAATAATGTTTTTAGATAATGTTAGATAGTTGATAGGGATCACCATCGTAAATAATCGCAATCTTGAGCCTGCCAGCCCTGGAGTCTGTCTGTCAATTTGTATATCGCGGAACTCTGAGTGTTGTTTAGAGGACACGGAACAATAGAAGTGCAATGTTGAGCCAGCCAGTCCACAAAGCCGCCTGTCAATTTGTATATCGCAGAACTCTAGGTGCTATTTGTAGGACACTGAACAATAGAGGCCCAATTTTGAGCCCGCCAGCCCGAGAACCCGCGATCCAAAAAGTGGCTAAGTATGGAATGCAGGATCCGTACATACTCTATAAAATCTCATGTCCATACTTTATAAAAGTACATATTTAGTATGCATTACTCGTTTTTCGAAAAATTTCTTGGTGCGGAAGTTGGCGGATTCACGTCTTCAGATTTCAGTTACTTTTATATCACCAGCCCGACCGAGCGCTTCCCCATTTTATATTGTACAAACTTTTTTGTCTAATTAAATTGTACAATATCAATATTTAATATTAATAATTTAGTATTGAAAATAAAGTTTTTAGATAATGTTAGATAGTTGATAGGGATCACCATCTGTAAACAATCGCAATCTTGAGCTTGCCGGCCCTGGAGTTCGTCTGTCAATTTGTATATCGCGGAACTTCGAGTGTTGTTTGGATGACACAGAACAATAGAAGTGCAATGTTGAGCTAGCCAGCCCGCAAGTCCACTTGTCAATTTGTATATCGCAGAATTATGGGTGCTATTTGTAGGGCACGAAACAATAGAGGCCCAATTTTGAGTCTGCCAGCCCAAAAACCCGCGATCCAAAAAGTGGATAAGTATGGAATGTGGGATCCGTACATGCTCTATAAAATATCATGTCCATACTTTATGGAAGTACATATTTATTATGTATTGCTTGTTTTTCGAAAAATTTCTAGGTGCAGAAGTTGGTGTATTCACGTCTTCAGATTTCACTTACTTTTATATAACCAGCCCGACCGACCGCTTCCCCATTTCATATTGTACAAACGTTTTGGCTCGTGGTTTTCCGAATAGGCGAGTTACCAAATAGGCGGGTTCAATATTGTGTTTCCATTGTTCCACCGCTTGCAAACAACACCATGACTTCCGCGATCTACAAATTAGCAAACAAATTTAAATAAAAGAATATATACTATGTGAATTCTAATGGAACAATCATATGAACGAGAGGACATCAAAATTCAAATTTGTCATTGTTATACTTGCGGTGAAGCTAACAGTACAAAAACTTTACTTAAACATCCAAAAAATGATTTTCTTGTAACTTTTCGACGCTTCTCTTATACAAACAGATCCTGGAAACTATAAACATTGCTCGATGTATCTATTCCTTGATTGAAGAACCTGTTAACATGTTTAATGCACTCCATAGTTTATGTTAAGACCATCAATGGTGCTTTCTTACAGCAATTCCTGCTTCCGAAAATTGTCATTCGCTTTCTCTTTTGCCCTCTACTTTCCCTTTCTTTACTTACTCATTTTTTTGGAAAATGTCTAGGTGTGGGATTTGGTGGATTCACGTCTTCAGATTTCCATTGTTACTTTATATCACCAGCCCGACCGACCACTTCCCCGTTTCATATTGAACAAACTTTTTGAATCGCAGGTTCCTGCATAGGCAGGTTCAACATTGTGTTTCCATTATTCTGTCGCCTGCAAATAGCACCCGAACTTCCACGATTTAGAAATTAGCAAAAAATTCCCCGTCATCTCGTATGCTTTCACTTTCTCTTTACTTGTTTCTTTTTCCGAATGTCTCATTCTTTTATATACAGCAGCCGAATTTTAGCAATATACAAATTTCCCTCTCGACATTGCGCTTCCATTGTTCCCCTATGCACAAACAACACCCGAAATTATGCGATATACAAATTGACGGTCGATATCTATCACTGAGATGAAATATGACCATCGGCCCCTCACGTCTCCTAAGTATATCTTCTGACCCTTTTTTTTGTAACCCGCTCGACCGCTTACCATACTTGGGCATTTTTTGGAATCTGTTTCGCGGGTTGGCAGGTGGACAAAATGTACAATTCTTGGTCTCTCTTTACCATCGCCGCTACCTTCGTGATTATTTTCGGATATGCAATTATTAAGCTTTAAATGCTAGTAGATCATCTTGCAAGAACCGTTAAGATTGTCATTAATGTCTGGAAGTTTGGAGAAGATTTGTCATTACTACGAATTAAACCACGATTTGTGGAGAAGATTGTTATCCTTTCCAAGTATTCATTTCAAACATGATGCAATCTATTTCGTGCGTTGGCGGGTTGGCGCCTTTAATAAATCTCTAATTCTTAATCACTCTGCGTCGTCACTGCCACCTTCACAATTTTTTCTAAATATGCAATTAGTGAGCTTTAATGGTAACAACTCATTACGCACGAACCCTAGAGATTTTCATTGATCAACGAAAGGCTGGAGGAGATCTTCCATTGATACGCATTAAACCATGATTTGCAGAGGGTTATATTATCCCTCCCCAATTTTCATTTCAAACATCGTCTGGAGAAAACGGGAATTATCATTAACGTGTGGCAGCAGTTATGTCTAGATACAGTAAACACATTCGAGCATGATGGCTAGAGGTGCCAGTATTCCAGGGCATATTCTTACTACTCATCTCCCTCCGCCCAGAAGCGAAAAAGGAGATGGTCCCTTGGTACACTGAGAGATATATTTCAAGCCAAATAATTCTAAGGAAACCCTGCCTGCTCAGAGAACCTGCCTAGTTGCATTGATGGTTGGCGCAGAGGTTGATGTCATGGATTCTGAGCCAGAAGAAGATGATTTGATGGGCGATGATACGGAAATGGATGATGGAAATGCAGAGATTGTTCCCACTCCTGCGCCCAAATTGAAATCAACCATAATGGGCATAAATTCCCGTCTCATTGATGGCGGTCCTAACAACACAAAAATGAGGAGTTTCAGAAAAGAAACCGACGTTGAACGCAATAGCCACTTTGCATCTCGAAAGTAGGAATTCGAGAGGTCCAAATTAGTCAGTTCTACGCAGAATACTTTCACTATAAGGAAATGATATGTTGATTCTCCTAGAGATATATTTCAAGCCAAAAAAATATTCAATTGCGGGACTATTGTCCTGTTTTCTGGATATACAATTAACATCTTCGGGAATGAGGACCAGAACTCCCACTGGTGCAAGGCATATTTCTACTAGTCATCTCCTTCCATCCAGAATGGACTAATTTGGGCCTCTGAAATTGCACGTGCAACCTGTGTCCCTGAAGTTTTTTCAACTGTGGAGAGGCAGTTTCTTGGTGTGTCCCAAATTTTAGTTAAGGGCTATTCCATTTGCTCTGCAACATTTTTGGTCTTCTTCCTCA
This sequence comes from Picea sitchensis, assembly GCA_010110895.2. Classification (NCBI taxonomy): domain Eukaryota; kingdom Viridiplantae; phylum Streptophyta; class Pinopsida; order Pinales; family Pinaceae; genus Picea; species Picea sitchensis. The sequence continues at coordinate 13,356 of SNQJ01S0179254.1, read as the reverse complement.
CGGGAAGCTTCTAAGAACTATCAATTTTACCACAAGATTATCCATCGAGGAGAAAACTACAAGGATTTCCTAAAAAAAAAAAGGCATGGTAATCAGTTTTGTATGCATGTTGAATAGCATCTCGATAGCTCCTGCATACTACAAATCACGTGCCTGTGTTTGTGGTAGATATGATCAATGTTTTGGCCCAAAGAACTGGGTCCAATTTCTAATGATAGATGTACAGTACTCGGTGTTTCTTTTTTTTTCTAAATGGATTTGCTATTAAAAAAAATTGCCTTGGAGTCTTCGTTGTTGCTTCTTTTCTAGATTTAACGTCTCTTCTCATTGGAATGGTTCAGTGGTCTCGTAGTTATTCGATATTGTATTTACTTAGGTAATTGTTTCTAAGATGGAGCATCTAACAACTATATGACAATGTACTGTGTCAATCCACCAGGATTTTATGCAAACAAAAAATGGATTACACACAGTTTCAAACCAACGTTCAATTCTATTCGCAATATAGATAGAACATAGCAATACCAAATTACAATGTTGCAATAAAATCATCATTCTTGTTTCTAGACATGCAATTATTAAGCTTTAATGCTAACAACCCATAATGCAAGAAGTTTAATACTTAATTTAATATGTTACAATCATGGAAGAATGTATCAAGAGCACACTTACACCCACACGTTGCAATAAAATCTAATCTTCAACAAAGCATTTGCTGACAATTAGTAGAAAATTATGGTTTTGCAACAACGGGCCTTGTTTGAAACCAATTCGTGCTTACGAAAATTGCCCTATGCCTTTCTATTTTCCCACTCTTTTATCCCCTGTAGTTTCTCTTCCTGGTTACTTAATCTCTTTTTTTTTCCGAAAATGCCTTGTTGCGCGGGTTGGCGGATTCACGCGTTTTGATCGAGCGCTTCCCCTTTGTCTAAATTGGGCCTCTATTGTTTTGTGTCCTACAAGTAGCACCCAGAGTTCCGCGATATACAAATTGACAGGCGGACTTACGCGTTGGCTGGCTCAACATTGCACTTCTATTTTTTCATGACCTCCAAACAACATTCAGAGTTCCGTGATATACAAATTGACACACTGACTCCAAGGCTGGTGGACTCAAGATTGCAATTGTTTACGGATGGAAAAGTGCTAAAACGAGACACATACTACATTTGCGTCACAGAGGTTATATTAAAGGGAAAACCGTGTCCTCTATAGTTTCGTGTCCTACAAACAACACCCATAGTTCCACACTATACAAATTGATAGCCAAACTTGTGGCCTCGCTGGCTAAAAAAATGACTCGGAGTTCCGCGATATACAAATTGACAGACGAAGCATACAACCAAGAAACAAGTAAACTCGTGGATCATATTCATAATCGTTGTTTTCCGTTCTCGCCACCTTCGCACTTCTTTCCAAGTATATATCTTGGCAGGAAATGGGATATCTGTTACAGATGTGAATATATTGGCCCTTTTTTTCCGTCTTCTATACTTAGCCAAATATTTGTTTCTCTTTTCCCTAAAATTTATCTTTCTCGTCACTTATTCATTCTTTTTGAAAATTTCTGGCTGCGCGGGTAGGCGGACTTGTGGGTTCACATTTGTACGTGTGCTCTTATATCGCGACACAGACCGACTGCTTCCCCATTCCATAGCCAGTCACTTATCCGACCGCAGATTCCCGGTAGGTGGGCTCTAGATTGGACTTTTATTGTTCCATAACCTGCGAACAGTACCATGACTTCTGCAATATACAAATTTACAACCGGACTCAGATCATACCGTCTTCCATATTACGATCTACCTATCATGCCCTCTTCCATGGTACACATTTTGCACTGAAAACTTCTGAGACATACAATTTAACCGTCGGGTCCTCAAGTCTTCTGTGGAACTATTGTCACCCCATTTTGAAGCTTGTCTGTCCGCTTTCCATACTTCCCCATTTATTCAAATTTCTTTCACGGATCGTCGGTTTGGCGGGTTCAAGAAATATCCAGTTCCTAATCATTATTTCATCTGCCTGCATCCTTTTGCAATTGGAAATTACCAATTATATATAAGATCTTATTTCTAGGCATGCAATTAGAAAGCGTTAATTTCAAACATCATGAGATGTCATTTGTGCGTCGTCGGGTTGGTCCGTTCACGAAAACTTCAATCCTCACTTTTGAAAACGAGTCTACCCGACCGTTTCCCTATTCCATACTTAGCCACTTTCACGGAATTCCGCAAATATAAAAACCAGCCGGTGAACTGCCCCATCATGCTCTCTTATGTTTTACATGTTTTGCAGTAAAAAATTTCGATACATAAAATTTGACCGTGGGACACTCGCCTCTCCTAAGTATCCCCCGTAACCCTATTTGTAATCTTGTCTGACTGCTTTTCAGACTTTTCCATTCATTCCTTGCTCTCCCTCATCTCCCCGACCTTGGAACTTGTCTATAATAAATAAATGTTTTTATATATATAGTACATTTTCACTGAAAACTTCTGAGACATGCAATTTGACCGTCGGGTCCTCACGTCTCATGTGGAACTATTGTCACCCCATTTTGAAGTGTACCCATACGCTTTCCATACTTCGCCATTTCTTCGAGTTTCTTTCACGGATTGTCGGGTTGGCGGGTTCAAGAAATATCCAATTCCTAATCGTTGTTTCTTGTGTGCGTGCCCTTTTGCAATTAGAAATTACCATTTAATGTTGCACCAGAATTTGAGGAAATCTCCTATTAATATGCATAAAACCAAAATTTTTGGATGGTTATATTATCCCTTCCGAGTGTTAATTTCAAACATCATGGAATGTCAGTTGCGCGTCATTGGGTTGGTTCGTTCACGAAATCTTCAATCTTCGATTCTGAAAATGAGTTTGGTTGATTGTTTCCCTTCATCATACTTAGCCACTTTCCCAGAATTCCGCAAATATACAAACCGACCGCTGAACTGCCCCATCATGCTCTCTTCTATTTTACACATTTTGCAGTCAAAAATTTCGATACATAAAATTTGACCGTGGAACACTCACCTCTCCTAAGTATCCCCCCATAAAACCAAAAATTTTAGATGCTTATATTATCCCTTTCGACTATTAACTTCAAACATCATGTATCGTCAGCTTGCGCCACATTGGGTTGGTCTGCTCACTAAATATTCAATCTTCGATTCTGAAAATGAGTTTGGTTGATTGTTTCCCTTCATCATAATTTTGCTACCTCTTTAATTCCGCAGAATATACAAAACTGACCAAATGAACTCCGCCTCCCATCATGCTCTCTTCATTTTACACATTTCAGCCAAAATTTCGACATACATAGAAATTTGACCGGTGGAATACCCACCCTCCTAAGTATCCCCCGAATCTCATATTTTGAATCTCGGTCCGACCACTTTAGACCTTGTCATTTTATTCCAGACTCCTCGGCTCCTCGCGGACCTTCACACTTTGTCTATAATAATATTGTGTGTTTTTAATATATATATATATATATATATATATATATATATATATATATATATATATATATATATATATATCTTGTTTCTAAATATGAAATTACATTTAATTCTAAATATCATATCGGGTAGAAACCATATAGATTGTCATTGATGGTCGAAAGGCTCGAGGATATCTCTCATTAATAATGTGATTAAACCAAGAGGATTTGTGGGGCCATTATCCCTTCCGAGAGTTGATTTCAAAATCATGAAATGTTGTTCGCATCGCCGTCGGTTTCATAATGCTCACTAACCTCTAATCCTTAATTGCTCTTCGTCATACCCACCACCTTCACATTTATAAATATGAAATAAGTAAACTTTATTTCTAACAGGTCATCATGCACCACCAATACAGATTCTTGCTAATCAAATGAAGGCCCGTGAGCTTCCCATTCATAAACATTTAACCAAGATTTGGTAGAGAGTTACATTATCGACTCAAACTGTTCATTTCAACCATCGCCTAGAGAAACCAACGCTTCATAAACCTATGGTATCAGCTCAAACACAGTTCTATGGAGATACAATGAAAAACTTCGGGCGTGAGGACCAAAACATCTAGTGGTCCAGGGAATACTCTCACTACTCATCCCCTTCCAAAACCAAGTAATTGACCTTGATTGCTCGCAGGTTGTGTCCTAAGTTTTGATCGTAGAGTTGGTCTCTTGGTGCTACCGATAAATTTATTTCATAAAAGAATATTCCATCACACTTTTTGGAGTTTTGAGCCAATTTTTGTCTCTAATTGAGATTGAGCTGACAGGAATATCTGGAATTATGGAGGATGGAGACCCTGAGCCTGGGACGGATGGAATGGAATGGAGTTCGAGAATGGAGGAGGAGGATGGAATGGAGGAAGGAAATGGAAATGGAATGGAGGGAGGAATGGATGGACGAAAGGAAGGAAGGAATGGATGGAAGGAATGGATGGATGGATGGAGGAATGGAGGAAGGAAGGATGGATGGAAGGCCCCGGATGAATGGACGGAGGAATGGACGGATGGAAGGATAAAGAGAAGAAGGATGGACGGAAGGAATGGTGACCGGATGGATGGATGGAAAGATTGACAAGGATGAAATGGACGGACGGAGAAAGGATGGACGGACCGGACGGACAGGAGCCGGACGGAGCCGGACGAGCCGGACCGGACGGACGGGCCGGATGGACGGAATGGACTGAATGGAATGGATCTGAAATGGAGCGGACGGACGGATGGAAGGATGGATCGGACCGGACATGGACTAATGGAAGGACAGCCGGAATGGAAATGGATGAATATTGGATGGATGGATGGATGAATGGATGGACGAATGGATGGCCGGATGGAATGGACGACCCGGATGGACGGACCGAGCCGGATGGATGGAGGATGGAAAGAAAGGATGGAGGAAACGGATGGATGGAAAGGAATGGAAGGAGGAAGGAAGGATGGACGGAGGAAATGAAGAGAGTGGAAAGATATGGATGGAGGACCGGAGCCGGACGGACGGATGGAAGGACTGGATGGAATGGAGGAAACCGGAAGGAAAGGAGGAAATGGAAGGATGGATGGATTCAGCATAGAAACCATTTAAGGAAACCCTATCCACTACATGTACAAAGGGTAAACTTGATCCCATGTACTTTACAAATATAAAAATCCAGATAGGATTATTTCAAATTTAAAATGGGAGGGTCGACTCCTCTCCCTTTCTCCATTTCACGTCTATGTGTGTCAAGGCGTGTTGGCGAGTTTGTTGAGGTGGGAGCGACGCCCCATCATACTCCAATCGCTAGGAAAAAATACATTCTCATCATGAGCTCCCTTCCTCTTCTCCAAGGTTGAAATCCTCCCGATCCCACTTCCTTTTCCGAGTTGTCCTCTTGCTCCTCTAGCTATGTTCTTTGTTGTTGATGTTTCTTCTCGTGATCTCTTCTTCATTTCTTCCCCGCCATGGAAGGTTCTCTTTGCCTAGCTCCCTTTTATTGATTGTTTCGCTGAGCTCAACATCAGCTTCCCATCTCCCTTATCACTGCCTAGCTACTCCAAAGGTTGGCTCTTCTATGCGCCTTCTCATCAAGAACTCTTCTCCTTTCTTATTGGAAGATCTACCATCTCCCATGTTGTATTTATCTCCCCTTGTGGTGCTAAGTTGCCACTCTGCCACAGACTCCAATTATGCAGGGCCATCACTGATTCGTTTCTTATATACCCGCTCTAACAGAGTAAATCTTGTCATCTCTTCTTGTGCTGGTTCAACTCCAAATTCCTCCAACTGCTCCCCAGGATGGTATGCTCCTCCATATGTCTCCAACTTATCATGTTGGATGTGCACATTTTCACCATTTCCCTTCTCTCTAGGGTTTTAATTATACAAAGATCAACAAAATCCATGTTGTCTACTTCCTCTCTGCTATGTGCTCCAATGATGCGCCATCTCCTCGCTCACTCTGGCCGGAATCTTCGAGTAATTCCCATCAATTCCTTCTCCCACACCGTGACATGGATCAGATTCCTTTGCACCATCTACTGGTTCTCAGATTTTTCAACCAATCCCTCCAAAGATTCTAACTCCTCTTCCCATGGAGGGCATCTAGTTGCATGCTCTTCTTCCTCATTGGCATACATCAAGATTCTCCTCCTCCCTCTAAGGAAAGTCATAGTCGGTTGTCCCGCCGATAGTTGGTTTAGGTTTAAGGATAGTTGTGGCTGGATTGTTGGTTTTCATTGATGTCAACTATTGAGAGTGATATTGTAGATTGATGCCAACCATTGGAGAAAGTACTAGTGATTCCAAGAGTACAAAGGTTTGGGTAATGGAATCCAAGTTTGTTTGATGTAAAGATGACTCCATTATTGTCTTGTCATGGTTGATAATAAGTACAATGGATGAACTCCAAAGTGGTTCCCTATGGTGAAAGCCCTCATAAGAAGACGCTTGTGGATTGAGTTATCCTAGAAGTGGCTGGTTAGAGAACCCATGCTTATTTGTGGAATAATGAGATGAAGGCTCTAATTTTCAAGGGAACTATCCTAGATGGATATTGCTTTTCATTCCATTTCCATTGGTATGTGGAACGCCACATAACTCCTCATGGTTAGAGAGTTATGGATACATGAGAAGTTGGAGAACCCAGTTTGGGTAATGGACCTGTTTGTTTGATGAATAATGGTAAGGAGCTTTGATATATTTTCAGGTAATAATATTCTATATGTATAGTACATGTCATTCCATTTGTGTGGTATAGAACGTCACATAACTCCTCACGGTTTGAGAGTTATGGCTCACGGGTTGGAGGACCGTATATTGTCATCTAGAAGCCCCAAAAGGTCAAAGTAGTCAAAGTATTTAAGAGATTTTAAAAGGTAACAATAAAGTGAAGTGGGATGAGTGTACTATAATTCAAAGTAGAATACAAAATAAATTATTTGAATAATAAATTTAATGGAGAAATTAGAAGGGTTAACCCTAAAATAAGGAAAGTGGGCAAAAGGACCTAGAAGATGTTTTTAAGGAAGCTACTCTTGAGAGTATAAATAAGAGGCAAGGATCTCTCATTTTAGATATACTTGATAATATTTCTAATTCCTATAGGTTTCTGTGGTAAATAAAGGATATCTAAGCGTATCGTCCAGGGAAGGTGAAGAAAATAAGGTCGGAATTCAAGGAAGGATAAAATTTGAGATGTTTTTTGTTGCATATGCTATTTAGCTGTGTCATCTCACCATTGCATGCAAAATTTATAGAATGTATCAGACCGCGGAACATCTATACCTTTCATTAAGTAAACATATCCAAGTATTTGTGGTAAAAAATTCATCTTGTGGGTTGTTTTATTTTGAGTTACACTGTGGAAAATAGGGTTTGTGGTTGGGTCCCAAACTAGTCTAAAACAGTGTTTCGTGTAAAAACATCATCTGGTCTAACATAACCAAATTCGAGTAAGAAAAAATGTGTTGGTTATAGTATAGTATGTAGTATCTTTGTAATAGTTTCATATCAAATAAATATCTCTATGTAAAGTACCTACAAGGTCACTCTCTAGAATAAGGTTTAATTCAAGGTATGCCATTTTTGCTATAAGTATTTCTTTTATGAGAGGTTCCAAGTAGTAACACCTAGAGGAATTGCATAAAAACTTAAGAAAAAATTGTTTATCATTTTCATATATTTATACAATGAAAGAAATTGGTCATTTCAGTTAGGGTTGCTGACTAATCCAAACTAGTCATGTGGAAACTAAAGAAAAGTTTGATGAAAATGCTAGTCTCTTTGTTGTTAAAGTTAAGGAATACTAGAAGTTATGCGGATCATATACACCGTGTCTATTATAGAGTTACAAATCATATTTGGATGATAAAATTGATGAGGTCTTTGGTTAAGGTACATGTTGGGTACATATTGAGAGAAGTAGTTGATGAGTTGGCACATACATGAGGTGTATAGTTGATGATGTTGGTACATATTGATGAGTCATAGTTGATCAAGAGGTTGATATACGATTGGTAACATACCTATTGTTGAGGCACTCATAGTAGTACTAGCTGGACACATGGTTTATGGTGACGATGTATTTCACTTGTATTATTAGAAGCACATATTGATCTTCTTGATGATGATTATGAGCGTTGTGTTATAATTTATTGATGCAATATTTGAGAGTTGTATTGATGATTGATATTGGTGAGTAGATATGACTTTACTGATAAAATTGATTAGATGTGTTTTTGTGATAGGTTGTTTGGACAAGCTATGGACAGTTGTTGTGACAAGTTATTTAGGTCAGTTTGGTGCATGGTTGATGAACTTGTTCATGGTACGTTGATACAAGTTTGTGCATGGTTGATGCAACTTGTCATGGTACATGTTGATTATGTTGGTGCATGGTTAAAATTTGTTTGGCGGTACGTTGATTACAGGTTGAGGTGCTGTTGATGCATGGCTGATGCATGGTACAAGTTGATACATGGTACATGTTGGCACAAATTATCCGTACAGGTTATTAGTACAAGTTGACAGTGATAGGTTAACAGTGGTTCCATCATTATACTTATAAATCAGGATGGTTGGATGGGGCAAAGACAGTTGGTTGTAGCCACCTTTCCGCCAGGCCGGCAACATAGGTTGTAGCCCTTCTAGTTGTAGACAACAATTGGGGAGTTGAGCTTCCCCGTGTCAGAGTCCGAAACTAGGGGTTTGGAGCCTCCTTCCTTGGTACCGAAAACAAAGGAAGTTGGTGGTGTCAATGAATGTAATTCTTCAAAGACATATAAGAAAAAGCATTATGGTTTTCTCCCACTTGCTCTAATGCAAAACACCGTATTGGTGTATGTGTATGATTGTTCATTTTTCATTGTTTATTTACTGCAGCTATTGGATGATAATGCTACATTGATAACACTTGCATTATATGGTTTGGTTAAAGGATTAAATTGTTCTATTACCATCTCCTCGAAAATCCAATAATTGGTATCGTGAGCCAGGTTCCTTCAGGAAATGCTTTAACCAATTTGAAGGAGATCATGGATTATTCTCGAGAATGGAGTACCAATGTTTAATGGTATTTAATGGTTTTGTATGAGATGTGGAGCATAAGATGAGTATTTTTACAGCATTGTGGATATTATATTTGGCTACTGGGCTTGTTACAGATATGATAATTCAAAAGGCAAGACTGCGGCCAAGAAATAATTGAAGAAGAATAACAAAATAGCAAATGAAATCCATTGCTATTTCATCTAGGAAGGATTACCTAAACCGGAAAGAGAAAAGGTTGGTAAATATTCATCACCAAAGAAATTTGGGATAAGTTACATGACCTATATTCCTCACCCATCGCAGACTCAGAAAATGCCAAAGCATGGCATGATACATAACAAGAAGAAATATGCCTATCATGAGATAGATTCGTAAGAGGAAGAGTATGATGAAGCTGTCTGATTACGAGAAAATTGATTGCTGCAATTAAATATCTAAGGAAAGAAAGAGAAGAAACAAGTCAGCCAAGAAAGAATCAATGAAGAAAAAGAAAAGTGTCTTCGTCCAAAACATCAGGCCAACAAGAATTTAAGAGCTCAACTAGAAGAGACCGTAAGAATTGAAGAAACCTAGAATATCAAAATAAATGTTTGAAGCCAACATAGCAAACACAAAAGGAAGAAGCGTAAAAGAGAGAAAAGATATTGATGGATCATCTCAAGGAAAGAACCAATGACTTAAACCAACTTGAGGAAGAGTTTGGTCAAGAAGAGAGAAGATTGGAAGAAGAAATAATTACATTGAAAATCCAACTTGAAGAAACAAAGAGAACAAAAGATGTCATGAAGTCTCAGATAATGAAGAAAGAAGAAGAGGTTGAGAATCTTGAAGAAGAAGTTGTCACACTAAGATTCAAAATCGTCATACTCAACAAGAACGTTGAAGAGACAAAAACATCCACATCAGTTGTATAGAATGAAAAGAAGCACTCTACGTTGCTAGAAAAGAAGAATGAAGAGAATAGAAAGAGTTATGCAGAAGTAATCAAAGGAAGGAATCATGGTCAACCAAAATCTAAGAAAAGTATTGAAGATACATCTTCAAGAATACCATCCATGTTCAAGTCACAAAGAAGCTTCAATCATGATCATGATCAGTCAAGGAAAAAATTCAGAAGGACTACGCCACAAAGAAGATCATTCACTCTTAGGTATGAAAATTTATTTTATGGTCATTGTTTTTATTGTACTAACTTTGGACATAAGGTTGCAGATTGTAGGGATTATAAAAGAAATGTTGAAGCAAACCGTGCCTATGTGGTCGCACATAACATTGAGTGTTACAAATGTCATAACTATGGACACATAGCCAGTAATTGTAGAAGAATGATCGATACTTCCATGAAAGAGAATACTAATATCAGATATAAGAAAGTATGGATAAGAAAACAGGAAGAACAGGTGAACAAAGACCAGGTACCAAAGTTCGCAAGATTGGCAATAAAATGAGATGAATAAAATTCTACAGAGAAAAGGAAAGATGTCAGATACAGAAAGGTTTGGAAAATAACTGGAAAAAAAAGGAAGGACAGGTAAATAAGGAATAGGTTCAAGAGATTGTACTTTCAGGCATTGTAGTGAAAGATGAATCCACATATAGAAAGAAAGAAGTCAGAGCTCAGAGAGATAATGAATCTACCAATGAAGATGATGATGAATACACATCAGAGAAGGAATTGTTATGAGCCATCCGACTTAGAAACTCCCAAGTAATATGAATATTAGATAGGAGGAGTCTATGTGATAGCTGTGACAGACCAAAGAACCATCCTTCGAGCAACTTACAGAGTTTGAGAAGACAGATTCAGAGCAATCAGTTAGCAGAAGTACAGTTTGATAGATTAATCAAGACTTCATGATAGTATAGTAATAAATGGGTCAGCATTATGGACAATTGCGCAAGTGGAGTCTTGGACAGTATGGATAGAGATGGATTCATAAGAACACTTAGCAGGGTTGGATAGATATATGATAGTGGAACACAGAATGGATTCATAGATTGGTTCAGAGAGTGGTTCAAAGAAAAATGAACATTATCATAATGGATGATAATTACACATGAAATGGATCGAACAATGCTAATGGATTCCAAATTGACAAGATATTTTTTGGACACATGCAGTGCATACATCAGTTCACATTCAAAACATATTAATGCTCAGAAACAACAATGACAAAAATCCCTACGAACTATGGAAAGGAAGCGCAGACAACAACCTCTACATCAAGTTAACTCAAGGTAATATTTTATTAATTGAAATTTATGTTGATGATATTGTTTTGGAAGTACTAATGACAAGTTAAGCCAGAAATTTGCAAAGGATATGCAGAATGAATTTGAAATGTCATTACTTGGAGGACTATCCTTCTTTTTGGGTCTTCATATATGTCAAAGAAACCAAGGAACTTTTATTTCTCAAACTAAGTATATCAGAGAAATGCTAAAGAGGTTCGTAATGGAAGATTGCAGACCAGTTACCACTCCTATGCAAACCAGTTGCAAGTTGAGAAAAGTTGATGATTCAAAGTCTACAGACTAGAGAAAATACAGGTCAATGATTGGTAGCTTACTATATGTGACAACATCCAGACCAGATGTAATGCAGGCAGTTGGACGGGTGGCACAATTTCAAGAAGCACCAAAGGAATCACATGTATTAGCAGTGAAGAGGATTTTCAGATATCTCAAAGGAACATAAGAGTTTGGATTATGGTATCCAAAAGGAAAGAATCTATCACTTATTTCCTACACAGATTCAGATTGGGCAGGTTGTATTGATGACCAATGAAGCACCAGTGGAGCAGTTTTCTACTTGGGTGAGTATTTAGTATCATGGCTAAGCAAGAAACAATCATCATTATATTTATATACAGCCGAGGCAGAGTATATTGCAACAGCATCATGTTGTACACAGGCTCTTTGGATGAAACAAACTCTAATAGATATATAGGTTGAGTATGATGAGCCCAGTCCAATCTATTGTGATAATACAAGCACCATCAGTATCTCAAAAACCCAGTGATGAACTCCAAGACGAATCACATTCCAATCAAGTATCACTTTCTACGGGAACGGGTTGCAAAGAAGAACATCAGAGTTGAATATGTGGGAACAAAAGAACAAGTGGCATACATCTTTACAAAACCGCTTCCATGGGAAACCCTTGAGTATCTTCGCCAGAGACTAGGAGTAATTTCTACTCCAAAATAAATATTTTTTAATGCTTATCTTACGTGTTAGATGTACACGAGGAAGCACCATAAATAGGACAAAGGGGGAGAGATTTATCAGATGAAAAAGGTAAATTCTTGGAGAGAGAGAATAGAGGCATGTTTCCAAGGGGAACGATTGTCACAAGGGAAGAATGAGCGATATGACTTCAGAGTGATACCCTTTATCAAAGGGGGAGATATTATTCATATGAAGGGAAAGAGACTAATCAAAGGATTATAAACACAAAGAAAAATCAAAGGCACGTAGATAGGGGGAACATCCCCAAGGAGATTTCAGTTAGGGGGAGCAGCCCCAAAGGGAGATACCCTTTCCCATTGATTTCAAAGGGGGAGAGATAGAAACATTGATAAAGAGTATACGCATTAACGTTATCATGACTAAGTGTTTCCATCAATGTTGGTCTTGCCATCAATGCCAAAGGGGGATATTGTCATACAGTTGGCTTAGGTTGAAGGATAGTTGGTATGGATTGTTGGTTGTCATTGATGTCAACTATTGGAGACTGATATTGTAGATTGATGTCAACGCTTGGAGAAAGTACGGTAGCAAATTCCAGTAGCACAAAGGTTTGGGTAATGGACCCAAGTTTGTTTTATGTAAAGATGAATCATTATTGTCTTATCATGGTTGATAATAATTACAAATGGATGAACTCCAAAGTGTTCCCCTTATGGTAAAAGACCTCACGGGAACACGCTTTGCGGATTGAGTTATCCTAGAAGTATGGTTAGAGAACCCATGCTTATTTGTGGAATAATGAGATGAAGGTCAGTGAATTTTTTAGTGAAACTATCCTATATGGATACTTCTTGTCATGCCATTTTCGGTGGTATGTGGAACGTCACATAACTCCTCACGGTTAGAGAGTTATGGCTATGAGAAGTTGGAGAACCCAGGTTTGGGTAATGGACTCAAGTTTGTTTGATGAATAATGGTATGAGTTTTGATATATTTTCAGGTAATACTATTCTATATGAATATTACATGTCATTCAATTTCTTGTGGTATGTGGAACGTCACATAACTCCTCACAGTTTGAGAGTTGTGGCCTTACGAAGTTGGAGGACCCTCATATGTCATCTAGAAGCCCCAAAAG
>SNQJ01S0179253.1:0-19560 GCA_010110895.2 Picea sitchensis | reverse complement strand
CTAAATCTCAAGCTATCAATGGAAAACACATGAGCAAAACAAACTATGCTCTGATACCACTTGATCTGAAAATAGAAGGCTGACTTGTTTTGCTATGCAAGCACCCTCTACTTCATTATAATAAACTTTACAGGACCTTGCTTCATGTGTTAAAATATGCGAGATAAACTTATGTGTTAAGTTCATGTATCTTCTTGTAAATGCTTATGTGTGAGGAATTATTCTTTTAGATGGTTAAATATGTGCTTCAAATAAATACACAGCAACACAACTTGCAGCAAATAAACCATCAAACTCACAACAAGAACAACATGATAAAGGAGTTCACCCCCCTCCGGGCTACATCTCCTTGAGCCTCCATCAATGGACTTGGCTCTCTGGTATTAATTAGTCAAAAGATATTTTACAAGATGTTTCTCAAATCCAATGGAAAAATAGACTGTACCAGTGAGATCAGAACACATAAAAACCTCAAAAATGACTAATAGAACTCTGAAAACAGATCATGGCTCATTCGGGCATGACCTCTTCTACATGTGGCCATAAGCTTCCCTGAGCTTCTCTTTGGAAAAAAAACTTGTAAAAGTCCTCAACAGCCTTTGAAACCTGTCCCAATGTGTTCAGAGCATAACAATTAGCCAAAAATGATTATTCAATCATAGAAAACAAACATAGGCTCACCAAAACATGTCCTCGATCAATGAGGGCTTCAAGCTCCCTGGAGCTTGCTGAAACTTCAATGGTGAAAAAATTGTAGAAGAAGTCTTCAAATGGCCTTGATAAAAGTGCCAATGGATTCAGGACATCCAAAAATCCCTAGCTGGGATTTTACGGCACCTCAATTGGCCAAAAGATGAAGAAGATAGGCCTCCTGCCATTTTCCTCCTTCAAGCTTACTGAAACTGGTTCGCCAAAATGCACCCTTGTTGCTTGAACCCAGCACACACGCCATTTAAGACGTAAAAACCCGGCACCGGGTGCAACCGCGCCAACGATGCAAACCATAGGACGTTTAGGGCGCCTCTAGCCCCCAACCGTCAAGCACTCAGACACATGGGTCATACGACCTCGAGCTAAAAGCAAAAGGCTAAACAGTTACAAAACCGTATAACTCCCTCCGCTCCAGGTCGTGGGCACATGACGTAACCTATATGACCATGGGCCACATATCCAAACCCCTACGCACATGAACTGTTGGTCATATGTTATGTGACCGAAACCATGGCTTAATCCATTTGAAAATACATATGCGTTCCATTTTACATAATGGTCATGTGGTAACATACATAAAACTGTGCTATATGTTTTAAACTGCGCGCCCAGTCCACGGAGGGCATGGTCATATCCATAACATAATACGACCGCGGGCTGGGGCTAAGCCCCAGCCCGACCCCCCACGATTTAAAACTTGAACTCAATTCAAATAAAATGATACCCGCATATGTAATAAGAAACAATGCATGGTATAGTGGTTGGGCGGACTTTGATAAGGCGTAGCCGGTGGGGAGGTTCGGGGGTCGAACCCCGCGGCCTCCAATATATATTTTACATAACCATATAAACTAATCAATGAGCGACACGTGGCACCCATAGATTGGGCCACGTGTCCTCACACCATTCGCCAGCTACAGGACACGTGTCACTCCCAGATTCGATAATCATCAACCAACAAAAACCTGCCACATCACCACTATATGGTCGTACAGTCTGTATGGTCCTGCCACGTCAGACTGTATGGACTGTACGGACTGGTACAGTCAGCATCTATTTTTTTTTGCCTATTTGGCTTGGCGAACATATCGCGATATCTTCTCCATACGGTATCCATTTGACAAAGTAAATATAACGTCGGAATCAGGAAAACGAGACGGACGCAATGGCACTGTTTTCGTCGTATTCCGAGCACTTTGAAAATTGAGCTAAAATTTGACCCCTGGTCCAAATTTTGATCACATATAAATTAACAATGAACTCTTTATTAACCCAAAAACCAACCCTTACATATATGCATGCAATCCCCTTATCTCTGATGGAGTGTGAAAATCATAAAATCCTTTCCATCTTACCTACAACATCGACCATGACTAGTCAGGTTGTTACAAAAATGGTTACAATAATTATTGATTATTTTCAAGGATTTGGCATGCATGTGTTGTGAGTGGACCTATTTTGAGGAAATATCTATTTTTGGAGGGTAAAAACCAATTTTGGAGAAGAACAACTGGCAGGAAAAGCAACATATGTGAGGAAAAACCGTATGCAAAGGAGGAAATCATGCAAGGCATGCAGGAAGGAAAACCTAACCATGTTAGGGTTAGGGTTTTGGTAAAGAGATTGTAATAGATAATAAACTTGTAAAGTAGTATAAATAAGAACCTAGGAGTTCTAGGTCGTGGTTGTTGTTCGAAGGTTGTTTCTATTTTGAGCTATTGTAAGGATACCAAACTCATTCTGATACAAGTTTGTAAGATGTTGAGCTATAGAAGAGTAAGGTAGCTATATTTTGAGGGTTAGATCACAGGATGAGGAGCATGGTGTGATCTAGTTTTCTCACAGAGGTTGTGGAACCTCTTCCATGATTGTATGATCATAATTTTAGTATGCACAATTCCATATGTTGCAATAGACTTAATAAAAGAGCCTAAGAAGATAGATCTTTGTGGACATAGCCCAGGAGGGGGTGAACCACGATAAAACTTGTGTACTGTGTGATGATTGAATTCCTTCTTACTTTATGTTAATGGTTGATCATCTTTAATTTATGTTAATGATTGATTTACACATATGTGGTTAGCTATATATATTAGATTTAATGAAAGGGTTTAACATATGAATGGATCTTAAGAATAATAGATTGAGTAATTAGTTTAAGGCCTGAGAAAGATCAATTACAATCCCATATCCCCACTCTTTCCTAGACTGCAAGCACTTGAGCATTGCAATCACCCATAGAACTATCTCGGGTGTGACTGTGCATTACATTATGTATGTTGTGTTTCCTTCTGGTTTACCATGAGGGCCAATATTTTTAGAGGGTTTTTTTGGAAGCTTGTTCAGATATGAACCTGGGTCAACAAAAAAATAGTTAGAGACAGTAATAACCAACAAATGGTTCCATTTCCAGCTAGAACTGCATGGGATTAAGTGAATGGGATCCGTAGAAGAAGCATTTGGAGAATGAAGGTATAAAAACAGAATGTTGATACCTTGGAACCCAATGAAGGAAGATAACGAAAGATGGTTCAAAACAAAGGATCTTGATTTTGCATAGAAGGACAAAAAAAACACTAAGTTAACACCAGGAAAATATCTAGACAAGTACGTGTTTAGCGACCTGCATGAGGTTATTTTTTGTGATTTACCGCTTGTGTTGCATGAGTGGCTGCTAAGCTTAAAAGACAACCACCCTACAAATCGAATAAAGAATATCGAGTGGAATCCTGTGGAGATCGCACAATGACAACAAGTTAAGAACAAATTCACACGCATATTAGATTTCTGGTTAGATAGTATTGTTGCAGGGTTTATCATAGAATTTGAAATAGATACCATGAAGTCTTACATCATAACAGAGTAGGAGTTTCTAAAAGTAAATAGAGGTAGGTATATCATATGTTGTACACTTCAATCAAGATTTTATTGTATAACAACGATGTGATGACGATGGAATCAAACAACTAAACTTCCCTGCGTGCATGGGGGAAGCGGGGAAGCATTGAGAAATGGTGGAGAAATGGAGGAAGAGATGGATAAGGGAAAGATGAAGGAGGCCATGGACCCAATAATGATGGAGGAAGATCATATAAATTAGATAATAGAAACGACTGGAAATATGTGCAGTGGAGTACCCTACCAATACAAGATGAATAATAAGAAGAGAGCCATAGCTGATAGAGAGGGCTTGGCATGTGATGATCAAGAGGTAGAGGATCTCCATGTTGTGGAGAAGATTGAGGAAATTATGTGTGCAACATATGAAAGGAATACAAACAGTCCAAGGGTAGGAACATAAGGCATAACTCCCATCCATGTTAGTGTCGGCATGGAACCCATAACCAAATGTGCGACTAATACACCAAAAAGAACACCACCATTTAGACAACTGAATTTTAGTGGAAGAAAGACAACATGAAGTACATCCAAACAAGGAGAAGCCACTGGTAGAATTTCATCACAATTCAAGATGGCAGGACATGATCCCACCATTAGGTCACCAAACTTTCGGGGAGAGGCATCTGAGGACACTGAAAATAATTTGTTCATCCGTGAGAAGATCTGGGAAGCAAAGTAGATCACATATGAGGATACAAAACTTGTGCAGTTAGCTATCACGCTAAGAGACCACACACTGGATTGGTACATGAGCCTAGTTGTAAAAAGTCCACCAAGAACAATAAGGACTATTGTAGATGTTAAGAAGCTACTGAAAAATGAATTTTAGAAGCCTAGTTCAGAGGATCAATACATGAATGAGATGATTGAAATTAGACAGAAACTAGGTGAGTCTGTTTGGGATATTGAATAGAGGTTTAAGCATCTTAAAGGTAAGTTTTAGTATGTCTTAACTGACATGCAACATAGACATCTCTTTGTGAATTCACTATTGCCACATTTGAAATACCCATTGAGACAACAAAGGTTTCAAACTCAAGCAGAGGCTCTACAAGAAGCCTTAAGACCAAAAGAGAACCAATATCATAAGACATACCTAGAAAAAGAGGAGCAGAAGGAGGATATGAAGAACCTTACATTTCAAATGAACCAAAATAAAGGAAAAGATAAAAGAGAAGTTGTTTGGTGTACCACATGTAGGACAAAAGGTCAACACAAGAATGAATGTCCAACTTTCACGCAGTACATGGAAACAGGAGTACCAAACCATTTTCCAATAGGAGGACCATGGTGCAAGATCTGTAAGATGCATGGGCATGATCCATATCATTTTCCAATGATGTTGAAGTACCAAACAGTACCCAAGAACTCATAATGCAATTTTTGCAAATGAGTGGGCCATGATGAGAAAGATTGTAGGACGATGGAGCTGATGAGGGGAAGAAATTTAGATACCTATCGGGTGTAGGCAGAAATGATTACAGGGAAAGTCACACATTGGTTTAACCAGGTACCACCTCCATACAACACTAGCAACCACAATATAACAATGCACAACCATAGTATAACCTCATGCAATATAATTAGGGGCCTTAGTACAACACACCATGATGAGATCAAACTGGATACAAAGGTGGAGGATGAGGTGGAGGAGGATTTGGAAGAGGATGAGGCCTAGTAGTGTGCCACAACTTACAACAACTAGGACATTATGGAAGGGAATGTCCACTTCCACCTGTGACATGTATGTATTGTCACGCAATAGACCATGACATAGAAGAATGTCCAACACTTTTGAGAAGAATTCAATAAAAAAGGAACCAAAACAACCATAATGTTCAGTGGATATCGACAGGAGCTAGGGATGATGGAAGAAATATTGATATATCCACACAAGGAGGTACTAAGATAGGAACTGAAACAGTGAGACAAGATCCAGCACAACATCAATGGGTGAAGAAGAATATTGAACCACATAAGCAATTTGATGCACGGAAAGAAAAATAAAAATTCAAGGATGCAAGAGAGGAGTTCCTCAAACAAGATGTTGCATATACATTAGCTGTGCATCATACTCAGAATGTACCAATGTGCGAGATGACTTCATCAATGGACCACACCAATGAAGCACAACCTTTAGGGAAGGTAAGTACCATAAAGACATTTTTGCAATCATATGTTAAACTATTGAATGATCCATCATCTATTAAATGTTTTCAAAATATGTTAGGAAGATGTAACACATAGGTAGAGGGGAAGTTAGAGAAGAAAAAAAATCAATCACCTCCATACAAGAAGGAGGACAAGTAGAGAATTCAGATTGAATGCCAACATTGGAGATTTCAATATGGGGGACATTATATTGGAATTAAGCTCTGAAGTCAACATTTTACCTAAGAAGACATGGCAATGTATGGGAGATCCTACATTAGGCTATTCACCTATCCAGCTAAAATTATCAAACCAACACAGATTTTTACGAATTGGAAGGCTTAAGGGTGTGACAGTAGATTTGGATGGAGTTTACAATAAGGAATACTTTGAAGTGATAGAAATAGTAGATGGGACAAAACCTTACCCAAAATTGCTTGGACTGGATTGGGAATTTGATAACCAGGACATGATAAAATTTAAGACAAGGAAGATGAAATTTGAATCAGGAGAATACTGAGTCATTGTGTCATTAGATCCATCAGAAGGAGAAAGGTTTTTAGAACCAACTTGTCTGAACTTGGAGGAAATAAACCAAATGTACAGAACCACTGCGCAGGAAGAAGATTGTGTTAACCCAATTGCAGATGGGGTACTCAGCTGGAGAAGCATCACATCACGTGCTTCTGAATTAGATATAGGTTCAAAGAATTGGCAACAAATATAACATGAAGTTTCCATGAGAAGGTGCACAAGAATAGATCGCGTAGTAAGATGGGTTGGTACAGAGATAAGAGAACCTCCCATTTTTCATGAGGTAAATGATTTAGAGGAATTTCTGATACAATATGAAGAGGAAGTAGGATAAAATCATAGGCTATTAGCCCTAGATATTGTACTCAAGAATACACCTACAATATGGTGGGGTGTGCATAAAGAAACAATTCAGGACTGGTACCAATGTAAACTATTACTGTGCATTAGATTCGATGCAGAACATGGAAGAAATAAAATGCAGAGGTATGATGGGCAAGGAACACCAACAAAACACTTGGATAAGTGCAGGACACTATGGAGGATGACACCACCAGAATAATGGCCTCATTAATTCATCCATACATTGGAAGGAATTCCAGAAAAATGGTATGTAGACCAGGAAATGCACAGAGGCATTGCAAAATGGACAACATTGTAGAATTTTTTTATAGTAACCTTCTCATTTGAATGTGAGAACCCCAACATTGATTCAACATTAAAAAAATAAGAGGGATGATATTTATTGATGAACCAGAGGTTGAACTCATGATAGAGTATCAAAAATAGAACAAATAGATAGTCAAGGAACTACTGTCATGCTATCATGTGGAAGAAGAAGCACCGGATGAAGATGACCCGCACAATATTCAGATTACAAAAATTGAAGGAGAAAGATAGGTGGAAGGTCCATCTTTGGAGTCAGAATTTTTGCTGCACCAATCAAAGTGAAGAAAGTAAACATTGGGACAACTGATAACCCTAAAATGACAAGTATTGGAGACTATTGGGATGAAAAAACAGTGGAAAGAATAATAGAGTTACTGCATGAATATAGTGACCTGTTCCCAACAACCTTTACAAAGATGAGAGGCATAGAAAGAGAGATAGGAGAGATGAATATACCTCTCAAACCTAAGGCAAGACGTGTCAGACATAGACCTTACAGACTAAATCTAGTGTATAAGTAGAAAGTGAAGGGACAAATTGACAGAATGATGGAAGATGGTATCATAGAACCATTAGAGGAATCTGAATGGATAAGACCTATGGTAGTCCAAGAGAAGAAACAATGGGGGATGAGGATCTGTGTATATTTGAGAAAATTGAATGATGCTTGCTTACATAACCCTTTTCCCACCCCTTTCACAGATGAGATATTAGAGAATGTGTGAGGCCAAGAAGTATTCATTTACAGAGGGATTCTCAAGTTACCATCAAATCAAGATAGCTCCAGAAGACATGTATAAGACAACGTTTTCCATAGAATGGGGATCCTACCAGTACACAATCATGCCTTTTGGGCTGAAGAATGCACCAACCATATTTTAAAGAGTAGTGATAGCTGATTTTAATGAATTCATACATCAGTTTTTAGAAGTATATCTGGATGACTAGACTATGTATAGTATGTTAAAATATCACGTAGAATTATTAAGGATAATGTTGGAAAGATGTAGGCATTGTTAGATATCATTGAATATAAACAAATGCATCTTTGGGACGCCTTTTGGAATATTGTTGGGACATATAGTCTGTAAACAAGGATTGCTAGTATATCCTACTAAGATTGCAATCATCGTCAATTTACCACCATCAAAATCAGTGAACAATTGAGAGAAACACTGGGACACACATGATATTACATGAAATTCATAAAGGGGTATGCACAAATTACTGCTTCCATGGAAAAACTACTAAAGAAAGATATCCATTTTTAGTGGAATGAGGAATGTCAACAAGGGTTGGATACCCTAAAAGAAAAAATCGTCACAACACCTATTCTAGTATTCTTAGATTGGGGAAAGAATTTTCATGTGAATGTAGATGCATCGACCATAGCACTTGGAGCAATTCTGGAACAACTAGGAGCAAGAGATTTAGACCATCCTATTGCCTTTGCAAGAAGGAAATTGTCAGAATTAGAGAAAAATTACAACACCACAAAAAGAGAAGGGCTAGCCATGGTATATGCACTTCATAAGTTCAGACACTACTTATTAGGTAAGCACTTTAAAAATTTTAAAAATCATTCTTCCCTCAAATACCTAGTCAACAAGCCAGTGTTGGGGGGGAGGATCTGTAGATGGCTATTGTTATTCCAAGAATTTGACTTTGAAGTGATAGTCAAACCAAGAATGTTGAATGCAGGACTAGATCACCTATCAAGAGTCACTAATGGAGAGGAACCTACCAATTTGGAAGACAAATTCCTTGATGCAAAGTTATTTTCAGTACAAATAACTGATGAATATTTTGTTGATATCATTGAATAGTTTAGTACAAGGATTGTGCCACAATAATTTGGAATTGCACAAAAGAAGAATCTAGTAGTCAGAGTTGCAGACTATCAACTGATTGCAGGA
Source organism: Picea sitchensis (assembly GCA_010110895.2). NCBI lineage: Eukaryota > Viridiplantae > Streptophyta > Pinopsida > Pinales > Pinaceae > Picea > Picea sitchensis. The sequence continues at coordinate 10,678 of SNQJ01S0179253.1, read as the reverse complement.
CACTCATATAAAATGGGCGCAGATAGAATTTTGATAAGCTGTGTACTAGAACATGAAAGTTTGAGAAGTTTGGCAGAAGCTCACCAGGGAATAGTTGGAGGACATTATCTAGGAAAAGATACTGCGTATAAGGTATTGCACACAGGACTATGGTGGCCAACAATTCACATAGATGTTAAGGAATATTTCTAGAAATGTGATGTTTGTCAGAGGGTTGGTAAACCTGGCAGAAGGGATGAGATGCCCCTAAGACCAGAAGTCAATTTGTAGGTATTTGAAAAATGGGCAATAGACTTTTTTGGGCCAATACATCCACCCCAAAAAAGGTTAGGAGCAATATATATCATTACTGCAACAAAATACTTAAAAATATGGGTAGAAGCAACACCACTGAAAGACTGCAATGCAAAGACAACAACACACTTCTTGTTTGAGAAAGTGATCACCAGATTTGGATGTCCAAGAATTTTGATGAGTTACCAAGGTACTCACTTTATCAACATTAATATCAAATCTATGACTGAGGAGTTTGAAGTTTATCACCAGAAGAGTACACCATACCATCCTTACGCAAATGGAACAATATAATCCTTCAATAAGATCTTGGAGAATGCTCTGACAAAGATCTATAATGTCAACGGGGATGATTGGGATTTGAAAATAGCAGCAGTACTAGGGGCATACATGACTACATGGAAGAAGTTTACAAGACAAACACCATTCATATTGGTTTATGGGTAGGAAGTAGTAGTACCATTAGAATTTTTGGTACTGAGTCTGCGTGTAGCAACAATTACCAACATGACAGAAAGAGGCACAATAAAGGAGAGGTTAAACCAAATAATGGAGATGGAATATGATAGGATTCTTGCAGGATTTCATCAAGAAGTACAGAAAGAAAGAGACAAATCTTGGCATGAAAAAAATATTAAGAGGAAGAGTTTCAAGGAAGGAGACCTAGTCTTGCTTTATGACAGTAAATTTTTTCAACATCTTGGTAAATTCAGAATGCATTGGTTGGGGCCATACAAAGTAAATACTGTCACAGATGGGGGATTTGTATAGCTAAAGGATCTGGTAGGAACATAACTCAAGATAATGATCAATGGTAGTCGACTAAAACTATACAGGGACATTCGACCTCCTAACAGTTAAAAGTTACAACACAGTAAGAAGGACATGCACATAGTAGAAGCTAGGACAAAAAAATGACAAAAAGATATAAAAAGGAGAAAAAGAGGGAAACATTAATACAAAATAGAAAAGAAAGAAAATACAAAAACACTGGGAAAAGTTTGTTGGAAGATTGGTTGTTGTCATTGATGTCAATCCTAGTCATGGGTTTTGGACCGCAAGATTGATGAAGGTATTTGGACATGAAGGAAAATCACATGCAGATACAACACCCATGGATGGATAGTATACATCATGTTTTTTCCGATGGTATGTGGCATGTCATGTGGATTCTCATGGTTGAGGAGAAATTAATTTTCTAAGATGACAAAGTGAATTGAAGAAGGAAGTACATGTAGGCCCTGAAGATCATTAAAGAAAATAATTACAAAAACAGAAAGTGTTAGGTTGGCCCTAATGTTAAAAGGAAGTGACATAAATGGTATAAATAAAAATCATTATACATTCATTTGATATAATTTGAATTTCAGAGGAAATAAGAAGTAAAATAAGGCCGAATTTCAAGGGAGGATGAAGTCTTTTGGTGATGTGTTCTAAGGTATGTTATTTTCAGGTCATCTTACCATTTTTGCTATAACTTTTTTTATAGAACGATTCATATGGTGAAATAGCTATGGTATTGAGAGGACATATCAAGGTAACTATGGTAAAAAGTTCAGCTCTTGATTCACTATAACTATGGAGATACACTCTATGGAAGATAGGGTTTGTGACCAGTCCTGAATCTAGTCAATAAACAAGTGTTCCAGGTAAAATAGTCATAACTTATTCATATAGAATCCAAATGAAGTGGGGCCACTTTCATTGGAAATATTATGGACTGTAGTTTCTTGTGTGTGAGTTTTAGAATCATATGTTAAATATTGAGCGTGGGGAGTGCTATACAAGTTGGGTCTTATCAATACACCAGAATTGAATAAAATCTACTATTATTTCTATAACCTCTTTTGGGGGAGGATTCAAGGAGTGTAAATTGGAGGATTTTCAGAGAATACATTCAGTAATAATGTCTATAGGATCAAAGTACTCCAAGAATTGAAGAATTGCATTTTAGAAGTCTTGGGAAGCATTATCGGGTTCTATGTGATGATTGGTTGATGGTGATGATTTAATGTAAGTTTTATTATCTCTCATATATTCTTATGTGGAAGGAAGGGACAAAGGATGAGTTCAAATCTCTCTTGATATTGGAGGATTATCTTCCTCTTGGAGGTTTATCCTCCCTCTACATTTAGGCCTTAGCTACCTTTGGAAGTCATTAACTCCCTTGAACAAAAACTATTATTTCTCATATATGTGTGCATGGTTTATTGTGGTGTATTAGGTGTAACTCACTATTGTTCATTGCTCATTGGATATAATTGGATGGACAATATAAGTTGAAAAGTTTTTAAATTGTGCTTGATCTTGATTCACCTCTCGGTATCAATGGTGTGGTGCTCGAGTGAGTTACCTTTAGTACAGTTTAAACATTGGAAGGAATATCCTATAAAGAAATGGAAGACAACATTCCAAATGAGTTGACCATTTGATGGAAGCAATTTTGAATACTGGAAAAATAGAATGGAAACTTACTTGAAATATCTTGGGAAGATGTTTGGATCACGGGTTGCTTCATGATACAATGCTTTGAAGAAACCAAAATGCAGCCTTTCAGAAGGAAGCAAAAGGAACTTAACAAGCCCCGTAAGATACCATCCTGGATGGTTACAGATTTAGTGAAATGCAAAGGTGGGATCATGTGCATGAGAAAAAGAGCTTTGGGACAAACTACAGACCTTTATGCAAGGGAAAAGCTGACGAGGAAGAAGAATAAGTTGAAGAAGATTGCAACATCTCCAGTTCAAAGAAAATAGAGGTTAGTTCTTTTTGCTTTAATTGTGAAGAGTAGGACATGTTGGGGTAGATGTCCTCATCAAAAGATTGAAAGAGATGACAATGAAGAAAAGCAAATCATGAAGTAGAAATGATTCCACAAGAAGAAGAGAATCTTAAAAATTGAAGCATGTTGAGGTTGAAAATAACAAGCTCAAAGACAAGTGAAGAAACTAGAAGTGAATTGGGTAGTTATGGAAAAGATAGTTGTAAGCAAAGAAACAACTAGAGACTTTCAAAAACTAAGAGAGAAACCATTTCCTTGAAAACTCTACTCGAGAAGAAACAAGAAGAATGCTTGAAGTAAAGAAGGTCCAAGTGATAAAGAAAGAAGATTATTGTGAGAAACTTGAATGAAGTTGTCTCATTGAGGAAGAGCTTAGGAAACTCTCAAGTGCCAAAAGAATTAACACATGTGGATGCATGGGTGAAACTTCATACAAATGAATGCAAATACCAACATAAAGGTTTAAAGAAAGGCTACTAGTGAGTTGATGAGAAGTGGACCGAGGGATACCATAAAGAAGGAATGATTACAAAGAGATGAATATCAAGAAGACCTCCTACCTTGAGAAATCAAATAAGCTCCAATCAATATGAAGGAAAACTCTGAGAATAGTGATCATGAACCAGGATGGAATCACATAGAAGGTCACTTATTCCTAGGTATCAAAAGTTATTTCTTGGTCATTGTTATACTTGCAAAATTTTTGGACATAAAGGCAATTAATTGTAGAATCAATGAAAGACACAACTATGCAAATATGGATAGTGTAAACATAAGATATGTAAATAATCGTGTATTTGTCAATATAAGTTATAATTCATTTTTACCATTGATGGACAAAATATTGTATTCTTTCTAAAATGCAATTATCTTGGTCACAAAGCATGAGATTGTAGATATATGAATGAAGATGTCCCTATGCCAACGGTATGGAGAAGAAAGAGATTCAAACAATGAGGGTGTGAGATAGCATTAACCCTCTGCGAAAGAATGTAAAGAAAGATGAATGGGTACATAGGCAGTGGATGTTCTTCACACACATGACTGGGGATCAAGAAAAATTCCTTCCCGACTTGAAAAGAAAGGGTGACAATGTTGCATTTGGAGATGACTCATGCAGAAAATGCTGGAGAAGGTGCAATAGAACTTGGAAGAAAAATGTAAAAGCAAAAAATGTCATATTGGTTGAATACTTGAAGCATAATCTACTCAATGTTAGTAAAGTATTGTGATCAAGGATACCTCTTACGTTTGACTCAGAAAATGTAAAATCAGAGAAAATATTCCTGAGTTATTTTCTCTGAAAGATTGGTTGCAACTACAACAAGGGAGCTGAAAAACATATACATCCTATGCATGAAGATAAAATACAGAAAAGGATTCCAAGGAGAAAACATGACCGGGGATCAAGACAAATTCATCAGCTTGAAGAGAAAGGGTGGCAATGTTGCATTTGGAGATGACTCATCTGCCAAAATACTTGGAGAAGGTGCAGTAGAACTTGGAAGAAAAAATGTAAAAGCAAAGAATGTCCTATTGGTTGAAGACTTGAAGCATAATCTACTCAATGTTAGTAAAATGTGTGATCAAGGATACACTCTTACGTTTGACTCCAGAAAATGTAAAATCAAAGAAAATAATTCAGGAATATTGGTTGCAACTGCAACAAGAAGACTGAAAAACATATACATCCTATACATGAATAAGAGAGAGAAGATAAAAGCCACACAAAAGGATTCCAAGGAAGAAAAAGTCCCAAATACCAAAAATAAGTATGAAGTATTATTGAGTGCCACATGTTCAGGGGGAGCAATCCCAAAGAAGAGAGTTACCTTTTTCCATTAAACTCAGGGGGAGAAGCTCTACCCTTTGCCATTGATGTCAAAGGGGGAGAGAAATTGGGATCATTATGATATGGGGAGAATGAGTGTTGCCATCAATGACAAAGGGGGATATTGTTGGAAGATTGGTTGTTGTCATTGATGTCAACCCTAGTCATGGGTTTTGGACCACAAGATTGATGAAGGTATTTTGACATTAAGGAAAATGCACATGCAGATACAACACCCATGGATGGATAGTATACATCATGTGGTTTTTGATGGTATGTGGCATGTCACATGGATCCTCATGGTTGAGGAGAAATGAATTTTTGAAGATGACAAAGTGAATTGAAGAAGGAAGTACATGTAGGCCCTGAAGATAATTAAAGAAAAGAATTACAAAATAGGAAAGTGTCAGGTCGACCCTAATGTTAAAAGGAGGTGACATAAATGGTATAAATAACATCATTATACATTCATTTGATATAAGTTGAATTTCAAAGGAAATATAAGTAAAAGAAGGATGGATTTCAAGGGAGGATGAAGTCTTTTGGTGATGTGTTCTAAGGTATGTTATTTTCAGGTCATCTTACCATTTTTGCTATAAATGTTTTTCTAGAATTATTTAGATGGTGAAATCACTATGGTATTGAGAAGACATATCAAGACACCTCTGGTAAAAATCTCAGATCTTTATTCTCTATAATTATGGAGATACACTCTGTGGAAGATAGGGTGTGTGACCAGTCCTGAAGTTAGTCAATAAACATGTGTTCTGGGTAAAACAATCATAACTTCTTCATACAGAATCCAAATGAAGTGGGACCAATTCCATTGGAAATATTACGGAATTTAGTTTCTTGTGTGCAAGTTTTAGAATCGGATGTTAAATATTGAGCTCGGGGCATGCTGTATAAGTTGGGTCTTCTGAATAGACCAGAATTGAATAAAATCTACCATTCTTTATATAACCTCTTTTTGGGGAGGATTCAAGGAGTGAAAATTGGAGGATTTTCAGAGAATACATTGAGTAATATTATCTATAGGATCAAAGTATTCCAAGAATTGAAGAATTGCAGAAATTGAAGAAGTATCAGGAAGCATTATCAAGTTCTATGTGATGATTGGTTGGTGGTGATGATTTAATGTAAAGTTTTATTATCTCTCATATATTCTTGGGTGGAAGGAAGGGGCAAGGATGGAGAGTTCAAATCTCTATTGATATTGGAGGATTGTATCTTCCTCTTGGAGGTTTATTCCTCCCTCTACATTTGGAAGTTGTAGCTACCTTTGGAAGTCATTACTTCCCTTGAACAAAAACTATTGATTATTTCTCATATATTGTGCATGGTGTATTGTGATGTATTGGTGTAACTCTTATACTATTGTTCATTTCTCATTGAATATAATTGAATGGTTTAAGTATAAGTTGAAAAAGGTTTTTAAATTGTACTTGATACTGATTCACCCCCCTCTTAGTATCAACAAAGTTGCGTGCATTAATTACCATGAAAGACATTCGAAGATCTATGTAGAAAAAATGAATTCAGCACAAATGCACACAAAAAGTGAAAAGTGAACACGACCCGGTCTATAAAAGGTAGAAAGCACATAGTATTCATCACTTAGAAAAATTTGGAGCTCAGAGCACGAAAAATAATCCGTGCCCTAGTTACCAATTGATTAAGTAGCAAGCCAGGTTGTGAAAGTTGGAAAATATGACTCCACCAAAGTTTGGGTCACCAGGATAGTTTGTTCGGATTACCCAACAGGGCCAAAGGTGCAAGGAATGAATGCAACAATTGGAGATTATAGTCGAGCTTGAATATGTTACCACCTTAGATCCATAATATGTTATCCCGACGAAGGTCGAGGAAGATATTCCTAAAACACAACAAGGCGAGATAGGGAAGAACTTAAAGGTTGGGAATGGTGCTTCGAACCCTAACCTTGAAGCACCTGGAAAACCCAAAGACACGGTGGGACCGTGGAAGTTCCAGGAACAATATGAAGTGTTGGTAAAATGTATCATCAAAGGAACAGAGTCCGACATGGAGGAAGAATACACAAAGGCAACAGAGGCAGGCACATTTGCTACAGGGAAGAAAAGAAAGACATTTGAAAGTATGGATATTACCATCCCTTTTCTCCCATATGCAGTCCCCACTGTCGATGACATGGTGGGAAAGGTACCTAGCTGAGGTACGTAGACCATGATGTGCACGACGTGACCAAATTTCTAGAGCTGGACGAGGAGAATTATTTAATTAACACATGGGAAATTGGACCCCTAGGTCGACCAGTGCTAGAGCCCACGCAGTGGATCACAAGACTTTATAACTCAGGGATTATGAATCTTTTTCACATACCGCACTTTGGAAGCGGTAAGAATGTCGACCTTTGCATCAAACAACTGGTCGCCTGGGTCCATGGAGGAATCCTATGGATGGATAGACCAGTGAAGATCGACGTGGAATTGATTTCCAAGATCACAGGACTGCTCACATTCGACATGTAGCCAGAAGAGTATCTAGATAAAAAAGCGCATGAGAAAGAATTAGTGGAACAAGTTAAAGTGCAGTTCAACATGACTAGAGGAGGCAAAGTCATTGTCATCAAAGACATTGATGCCAATGCGACAAGGTTCACAAGCAAGTTGATGGCGTGTAAGATTCTAAGAAAATGTCGTAGAGAGGAAGCGCCAGCAGGTGTGATCGCAGTGGTAGCGCAATGCACTAAGGAATTGATGTTCAGCTGGGCACCGTACCTGCTAAACTAGTTTCTACATGATTGTTTCAACACACAGGACAATGGAACTGAGTTCCATTAGTCATGGTTATTAATACTAATAGCCTTGGCAGGGTGGAAGGATCCCAAGTTCTCGACATTTTTGGACAGGATGGAAAAATGTTATTTGGCCAGGTACGAGTCTCTCTGGAAAGAAAAGGACAACAAGATGCAACAGGAAAAAAAAATTTTTTTTTCCATGCTGTTAGAAGAAATTGAGTAGCACACAGAAAATGTGTGGTGCATACCTATGGAGGTAGCACATGAGACAGAGGGGATAGACAAAATCAAGGCATCTCGACATCATATATGGATCCAATCCGTGAGGGATCCAAAAAATGCGTGGCTAAAGATGCAATATTGCATCACAAGGGAGGAAGTGGATTCGATTATCAAATACTGGATTGCGTAGTGGAAGTTACCAATAAAAAAACCAACCACGAGGACATGCATGATGCAGTCCTACAAGACTAAGTAAATGATAGAAGAAAGATCATTAGCCCGAGCAAGTAGCCTAGATGATAATACCAGAACAACCATAGCGCAAGCCTGACCAAGTGGAAGCAACGCAATACCAAAAAGGCTGAGGAGAATTCCCATAATAGGAAGAATAGTAGGTCGTCCATAGATTGGGAAAAAGGACACTGTACAGGATCCATTAGAAAGAAGCCAAGGAATAATAAGAGAGTTGCAACCCTCAAAGACGGAAAGGAATCTCGTGCAAGGATAATATGCATGTAAGAAGAGGAAGTATGAGGTTGAGGACCTAGAAATCACCCCGACATGGGATGATGCAGAGCTCATTGTGAACAAGGTCCAAGACAAGAGCGAAGAAGTGGTCAGAAATGCAGAGGCACAGAGGGAAGAAATTATGGCCAAGCTCCTAGAGGTTCATGAAAACATACATCAAATATGGAGCCAAGAAGAATCACAGGCCACCGCACAGTGACAGGAGAAGGTACAGAGGCCACCTGTGTAGAAAGAGGGTGAAGAGACTCTGCAGTTTGTTATCCAGGGTAGAGAAACATTCACCATAAAGCGTCAAATGATAAAATTTGATTAGGATATAACGCAAAAATCCCAGGAGGAAGTAGAGAAAGTCGATATGGTCATGGCACATTGATCTAGGTGGATATCAGTGGCCACCCACCTATTCCACTGGCTCGAAAAACAGTTTTCCACCTTGGTAGTTTTTCGACAGTTTTTTGGGTTCCAAACTTCCAGGGCTGTTTTGAGGTCCTAAACGACGTTTTTTTGGGATTTGGGGCCCAGGTGATTGTCCAAGGCACTGACCTAGGACAATCGAAAATTGTTATAGTCGGTTATACCTTTCCAACGGGTTATCATGCACCTAAAATGAAGATGGTATGAAAAAGTTACGACCTCGAGAAGTTGATGTACTAACTTAACCAAACATGGCCCACACGACTTTTGGCGCTTCATCTCCTAGGGTTAGGTTTTTGGATGTATATGGTTTTTGACATTGATTTTTATTGTAAAAATTCCTTCATAGCCTCATTGTGACGATCTTCTTGTGAGTGAGCGCAATCGTCACATCTCTTCTCAGAGATAAGCCACCACCATTCCATAAAGCTTGTTTTCCGTTGCATTTTACAGTTTCAACTTATTTCCTTATTGAATAGAAAACCAGTTTTATTGTATCTTTGTTATACTATGTTAAGCATATTTTAATAATATGTATTCATTTTGTTCTTCTCATAAAATATGGATCAGTGGTATTAGAGTGGTCTACTCCTTATTGTCTTAATGCATGTCCCCAATGAGTTCATGGTACAAAGAATTGGGTCTCAAGCTTGTTTATCTTGAGGAAAAGATCTCTCACATGGCCAAGCGACCTCTCATGGAAGGAGAAAAGAAATATGATGGGATAGGAGATCCTTTCAAAATGTTGCTTGAGGAATCCCTCATGCAACAGAGGAACGATATGATGGATATTTTCACGCAAATCCTCCAGTGGATACCAACAGGCGATGCATCTTCCTCGAGCGGACATGCCACCCCCTTAAAGGTACAAATCAACTTCGATATTCCTATATTTGAAGGTCATATAGACACATATGTTGTAGATAAGTATTTGAATCTACTGGAAGGGTATTTTCTATCCATAACTTTTTGAATAGAGAAAAGATTACTTTTGCGCTCCTCAAAGCCATTCCCCATGTCAAAGATTGGTGGGAAACTTTCTGTTAGTAAAAGGAAACAAATGAACCCTCATTATTTACAGTCTCAGTCACTTGGGAATCCTTAAGGGATGCTATTAAGGAACAATACTATCTAGTCAGAAGTTATGATGACTTGTATACCAAATGGACCACACTGCGGCAAGAAAGAGACCAAGCAATGCCAGAGTTCACAAATATCTTCCATACCTTGCACACCAAGCTGGGTATCAAAGATTCAGAGAGACATATGGTGCTCAAGTATTGTGGTTCTCTATATAGATACATCCAGAACAAAATGGAATTTTTGGACATCTCTCCCTTGGGCACGACCTATCGATTTGCCATAAAAATCAAGCAGAAGCTCAAACAAAAGATGCGAGAGTTTGGGCCTGGGAACCACTCATTGAAAAAGCCAAGAAAGGGTGGCCCCAACCCACAAAACAAAGGACAGAGAAAATATGGATAGTATCAGGACAACTAGTCCAAGACACAAGCAAAGAAGGCCACTGGAAATACAAATAAAGATACTGAGAAGTGGTGCGACTTCCATAAGATACCTTGGCATAACATTGTTGATTGTCGCTCAAAGCTGTCGTTGGTGGCCGAAGTGAAAGCCTCTGAATCACATGTGGGTTTTGACTCTGAGTCAGAACCAGAAAGGGGAATATGGATCATTGACGCATAACCCATTGCCACCATTTCTACCACCAAGCTCCAGCCTGGTGAACCAGATGAGCAAGAAGAAGGTAAGCATCTCTTCCATTCATAGATGTGGGTAAAAGGCACCCCGCTACACTTCATTGTTGATA
>SNQJ01S0179251.1:10211-27930 GCA_010110895.2 Picea sitchensis | reverse complement strand
TTGTAGGGGATATATATATTACAATATATTACAATATTACAATATTACAATGTAATAGTAATGCCATATTACAATGTAATATGGCATTACCATATTACAATGTAAAATGGTAATCCCATATTACAGTGTAATATGGCATACAATATGGTATACCATATTACAATGTAATATGGTAATACCATATCTCATGTAATTTTTTTTTTTTAAATTTAAAGCCATCGTCGCACTATCGATGATACTTTGTCAGAAACAAATTTTGTATTTTACCACAACTGTCGCAATAGCGATGCAAGTTCGTCGCAATTTGCCATGAATTTTCGTCTCACATACAACATCTGCATCGTAAGTTTGGTCTTGAGATATATTTTCGTCGATATTGCCACAGATTTTCATCACAAGTTGCGACAGTTTTGCATCACACATTCATCATCTGCATCATAAGTTATTGGCTTGGCATAAGTTTTCGTCACAATTGCGACGAATTTCCATCGTAATTGCCACACTACTTCGTTCTTATTGCGACATAATTTCGTCGTAATTGCGATGATTCATAGGGTTAACCGATCTTAAAGGTAGTGACACGTGGAGCGCTTATTTTGTCGATGTTTCCACACACACATGGATCGTGGATATAGCGACGAAATTATTTCGACGAAAAAAAATATCGGCTTTCGTGGAAATTGCGACGGATAAGTGTGGCAATATCAATGAAAAACCATCGCAAATTTGGTCATATGTACTAGTGATAGGAAAAGAGGAAGGTGTCAAAATTCATACAGAGGATGAAGAGAAAAATGTTAGACTTCAGGAAGATGATGAAAGGAATGTCAGAATTTTGGAAGAGGATGAAAAAGAAAATGTCTCCACAGACGAAGAGGAAGATTACTTTGCATCAGAGTGGATACATTTCTAAGCCATATGGCTTGGAGACTCCATGTAAATATGAATATTGAAGAGGGCGAGTCTAAGCAGGAGCTATACATATTAGAGAACTATCTTTCAAGTAGTCTGGAGTGTTTGCAGATCTTGGAAAGGCAATTTTAGAATAGTTTGACAACAAAAGTGCAAAATATATTATGATCAGTTGCAGCATATGGGTCAACATTGTATGCAGTTGAGTAGTAGAGTCATGGTAATTTTACAACATATGGATAAATATGGATTCATGAGAGCTTTGAAAGGTCTAAACAAATACATGAAAGTGGATGAAAGCATAGTAACAATTGGAATTAGTGAAATCAATGGAATCAACAGACAAGTGGAATCAGGAAGGAAAGTAGTAAAAGGCACAACATAAGCTATATCGTTAGAAGAAGGTATGGTCATTGATGTGAACTTGACAAGTCATGAAGACTTGAAGCCAAGTAACTTTGAATGTTTTTTATATATTTCATTGAATTACAAGAGGAAGCACCAATGGAAAAGAACACTGGAAGAGAGGAAAGAAATAATATACATGAAATCCCACATTAATCTACATGAAATCTTATAGAAAAATAAAGGGAGATAAATTGTCATAGAAAGAGATCAGAAGCATGAAGATAGGGGGAGCACATGAAGTCAGAGAAATATTGTTCAGAGAAGGTATATCGACAAGGGGAATTACCCTTTTACCCATGATGTCAAAGTGGGAGAAACAAAAATATTAGAAGCATGAATATTGGGGGAGCATCCCCAAGGGAGATACCCTTTTCCATTGATGTCAAAGGGGGAGAGAAACATGAGGAGAGAAACATTGGAGGAGCATTGGTCACAGGTGGAGTATGATTGTTGGAGTATAAGTGTTGTCATCAATTCTAAAGGTGGAGATTGTTGGATGGTTGGTTGTCATTGGTGTTGTTGGATAGTTGGTTGTCATTGATGTCAACAAGAAGTGGTTTTCATTGATGTTAATAGATGTGATGGGTGTATTTGGAGAAGTCTCCAAAGTGGTCCCTTTATGGGGTAGCTCTAAGCATGGCCCTCATGGGAAGACACTTTGAAGAAATCTACAAGAAACCAATAGGTGTGGTCATGAAGGCCAAAGTTGTTTGAGGAATAAGGAAATGAAGTATAGTGTAAATGAAGGTAACACACTAATATATGGATATTCCTCGTCGTGTCATTTCCAATGGCAGGTGGAACATCACGTAGTTCCTCACGGTTGAGGAGTTATGAGGTCACGAAGTTGGAAGCCCCAAATATGGGTTAAGAAGCCCCTAATTGATTTCAATTCATTAATGAAAGGGTAAAGTGGTTGTAACAAGAAATTTCAAGAAGTGATAAAGTTAAGGAAAAAGGTTAGAAAAAGAATATATACACCTCAAGAAGTCACTCATAAGTACATTCACACACGTTCTATTGAATATCTTATATGTGATTAAGTTATTCTTATTTGAGGTAACCAAGGAGATCTGAGGAGAATTTCATAGGGAAGATGAAGTAAAGAATGGATAAATTCCAAGGGAGGATGAAGTCTTGTGATGATGTGTTCTAAGGTATGTTATTTAAAGGTCATATTACCATTTTTGCTATAACGTTTTTTTATAGAACTATTCAGATATTAAAAATTGGAGGAGGTTGTGAAGACATGTCAAGGTACCTGTGCTAAAATTTTTATATTATGGGTCATTGTATTTGTGGAGATACAATATGTGAAAGATATGGTTTTTGACTAGTCTTGAAACTAGTATTAAACAAGTGTTCTGAGTAAAATAGTCATAACTTCTTCATAGAGGATCCAAATTCTATGAGACCAGTTTCAATGGGAAGATAATAGTATTTAGTATCTTTTGTACGATTTTAAGAATAATATATCAAATATTGAGCATGTGGCATGCTATACAAGTTTTCTCTCTAGAATAGGATAAAATTCAGGAAGGTTTTCCATTTTCTCTATAATTTATGTTCTGAGAAGTTTCATACCTTGAAATTTTGAGACGATGGAAGAAAGATATTAGAGTATCTTTGGTTAAAATTTCTTACCTTTTTTTATTATGGGTACGAAGTTATGCATGTTTAAAGCTAGGGTTTGTGACTAATCCAAAACTAGTCCCACGAGACTGAGGTAAAGTTTGATGAAGATGATATTCTCTTGTTTATGAAGTTTAGGAAGATCTATAGGTCTGTAATTTTGTGTATCAGGTATGCTCCAGTATCATAGGTATGCTTTACATGTGTTATTGAGGAAAATTTTTATGGTACATGCTTGAGGCATGTCTTGATGATGATGGTACACGATATGGTACACCTTTGTGATGATATGATACATTGTTAGAAGTATATATTGGCTATATTGGTATCTAGTTTGGTATATGTCACGGTGATGGTATCACGTGCTTGAGGCATATTATTGAGACATTCACACATCTTGGATACATATTACATGGTTGATGTATATGGCATGGTACAGATTGATGTACATGGTATGGTACAGGTTGATGTACATGGTATGGTATAGGTTGTGGTACATGGTTGATGTACATGGTTGATGATTAATGTGCATGGTTGATGTACATGGTATGGTATAGGTTGATGTACATGGTTGATGTACATGATATGGTACATGGTTGGTGCACATGGTTGATGTACATGGTATGGTATAGGTTGATGTACATGATATGGTACATGGTTGGTGCACATGGTTGATGTACATGGTATGGTGATGGTTTTGGTATCCACGTGAGTGGATATAGTTATAGTTAGTTGATGATGGTATATCTGCGACATTGATAGTGACAGGTTGGTTGATGTGACAGTGGCAGTGACATGTTGGTTGATGCGATAGTGACAGGTTGGTTGATGTATCAATGACAGTGGAAGTTACAGGTTGATCAGTGGTAGGGATAATGAGTCTACACTTATATTTCAGGGAAACATGATGGGGCAAGGAAAGGGGGTTGTATCCTCCTTCCAGTTGGTGCCAGAGAACTTAGGGAGTTGGTGCTTCCTTTAGGTTGCTGCCTATAAATCAGGGGGTTGGTTCCTCCTTTTGGTTGGTGTCGGAGAATTCAGGGAGTTGTAGCTTCCTTCAGGTTGGTGCATGTAAATCATGGGATTAGTGCCTCCTTCTAGTTGGTGATGGAGAATTTGAAAGTTGGTGATTCCTATGAATGTACTCTTGATATATATAAGAAAGAATTTCATGGCTTTCTCCCATTTGGGTTTCCACGTAAATTCTGGTGTACTATGCATGTCTATATTTGATGTGATGATATTTCTTATGGTTATATTCTCATGATATATTGAATGCAATCATAAATGATACATTGTTGATAAAGTTGAAGTTTATATATTGTGATTGAAAATCGTAAAAAGTGCTCATACAGATTCATCCACCCCCCCCTCTTAGTATTCCAACAAAAATGTTAGTGCAATTAAATTGTAAAAGTGTATATTATTATAATAAAATTGAATACATACACTAAATAAATATTTGAAATATAACAGCATAGTAATGACTAGACAACATGTTTAGCATCAATGTTTTTATATTTTAATTTTTTCTCTATGACATATTCTCTATTAATGTTCTACATATGCTTTCATGACACACAAATCAAATATATTTTGACAGCAATATCAAATATTCAAATATATTTAAATAGATATATTAAATATTTCATTACGATCTAAGGATAATGAGTGAAGAGAGTTTTAGAAAAAGTCTCATAACAAGGAGAAATAGAAATAGAAATTAATATCATTAAAAAAAATAACTAATCACAAAACAAACAACAGTTACATTAATTATTTTAAACATTAATAACTAATCGTAGAACAAATTTAAAATATATTTAATTATGAAACAATGTCAATGTAATGTACCTAGGGTGGAGTCCCCATGGTGTAGAGAAGTCGGTGAGGGTGCGTTGTTAAGGCATTACGTAAGTGAATTCACCAGTTTGAAAACTTTGGGGACAGCTCAAATCTATCCTTGTTAAGGGTTGGTGTGGTTCAGGCCAGGTGCGATCCCCATGTGATTTTGATGACTAAGATGACCCTAGGTCATAGTATCTTAGCCACAGGCCAATCCTACAAGTCAGGGATATTTAGCTAACAAAAAAAAATGTACCTAGGGAGGATAAGATGGGGTACCTAAGGGGATAATGCCCATAATATTGGAATATGCCCACTATGTAATTAAAATGAAATAATATGCCCATTATGTGATTAAAATGAAATAGTATAATAATAAAGGGTAGTTGGCATAAGACCCGTAGGAATACTCATAAGAAAGTATAAATACACATGAGTATCTTTGTATTGGATATGCATTGAATTGTATTTTATTGTAGAAAGCATGTCTTGTGGAGTGATTCCTTCCATAAGGAGTATCTAATAGTGATACCCTACCTTAATGTTTCTTCTCTATATATTCTTGGTGTTGTTCATGGTGAATGGTTTGGTATGTTTTGTGTTTATGGTTTATTTCTAATGTTTTATGGTGTATTCTCTCTTATATATTTGAATTTTTAATATAAGTGGTATCAAATCTCTTTCTTGGGCATGGAGTGGGAAAATGTTTGGGCACAAAGTGGGAGATTGTTTTTCTTTTTGGTAGATTTTTCACGGAAAAAAAAGAAAAAGAAAAGAGGATAACAATATTCAGTTCGACTTTCGAATCTTTATGTACATAATTTGAAGAAACCATCCACATATATGAATTCCTCCACAAAAATATCCAATTTCAAAAAAACATTCATCCAAAACGGAGTCTGGGAAGTGGAGATATCGTCGATTCAAAATATGCATTTTTTTAGGGTTTTTTTCGATGATGGCCATGAATTTCATAGATTA
This sequence comes from Picea sitchensis, assembly GCA_010110895.2. Lineage (NCBI taxonomy): Eukaryota > Viridiplantae > Streptophyta > Pinopsida > Pinales > Pinaceae > Picea > Picea sitchensis. Next base: position 22,152 of record SNQJ01S0179251.1, on the reverse strand, counting down.
GATATAATTTGAAAATGCACAGATTTCAATAAGACCATTTCTATTAGACCCATAAAATCTATGGAATTTCATAATTTGTGTCATAATAGCCAATCCGATAAGTACAACTAAAGTTATGATCATTTTACAATTGTGGCCTCAAGCCCTAACTACGTAAAGGAGCTCCATTGAAAATAAGTGTTTTTCTTTGAAACCCTATTTCTATTTTTTGTGTTTTCACATATCAAATTTATTTTATAGGAAATGATGATGGTATGAGTATCGAATAACACATAAAATAAAGGAAGTAAAAATGGGGAAATCAATGGAAATTTTAGGTAGAATGGAATTTAAAAGGTGATGCAGACACATGGTGGAATTTTCTTAACCATAAGAATATGAAGGAACTTTCAAATGAATAATTTAAAAAGGTACTTTTAGACAGGTGGGCTCATGTTGTAAAGAAGGATAAGAATAACACTAGGTATTTATTTTCACGTGACAACTTCATATTACAAGTTTATGGATGTATTCAACAAGAGAAGGTCATTGTTTCTATTAATCATGGTTGCAAGCATAATTTCATCAATGTTAACTTGACTAAAATATTGCAAGTGCCCACAAATAATATTCAAAGCACATGGGTTGAGGATGAAAATGTTCAATTGTTTAAATATTTGAAGATTACTATGGATAAATATGTGTTGCATTCAAATTTTTATACTATAGATATGGATGATGTGGATATTGTTTTGGGATATCCATGGATGAATTTAGTTGGTACAGTTAATATTAATGTGAAAAAAAAAATTGAAGCTTTGGTACAAGAAAAGAAAATTACATTGCAAGATATTTCTCTTAATAAGCAAGAAGGGCCCAAGGAGGCACATGAAGAAGTACTTCCAGAGGAACTAATTATATTACCTCATGACAAATTAGATGAAGAGTCCATGGTTGAATCAGAAGAAGAGCCTTTGGAAGAACTTGAAGAGAATCCAAAGGAAGGGCATAAAAAAGAAGAAGAAGCTACAGAACCACATATTGAAGAGTCAAAGAAACAATAATTGATGGTTAAGTTTGTTGTATATCACCACCCACACCACATGGATAAACAACAGTCATCAAGGCAAGGGAATGAGCATCAATGTTGGCACCCAAGATGTTGGGGAAGTTTCACGTGTGCGCCACAAATCAACATTATGCATGTGTTCATGAAGATACACTACGCGGTGCCAAGAAGAATCAACATCAACACCAGCAAAAAGAATATCATGTGCGCCAACCCAATTTTATATTGTGCACAAGGAATAAAAAAGAAGACTACATGCAATGAATATGAGTGTATCTTTCGGGAATATTTTGTAAATTATTTCTTTAACAACCCATATGATCATGGGAAAAGGGATGGATGAGATGGAAATTTAGCTAGGATTGCCACACACCAGGAAGATTATGGGGTTGCATGTAAACATGTAAAGTGTGTGGATCTTTTGTTCACTCAAGAGAGTGGAGTAGTAGAGTGGAGTAGAGTAAGAGAGAGCAGAATATTGTAACAAAGAATGGATAATTGTAACAGAGAATCAAATGGAATAGAAAGATAGAGTTCCATGTCCAGTTTTGTCTAAGTCTTGCATGCATATAAAATAGAGTTAGAACTATGAGTTAAAACTATGTATGAATGAAAAGGGGAGAATAGAGTGCCTAGAATGGAGTGATGTAATTATTATTGTATGAGTCTAGAGTGCCTAGCGTAGATATCTTGTTAGAGAGTCATTTTGGATAAGTTTTGGGATCTGCGCCAAAAGGAAGTCGAAGGGTAAAAGGAAATTAGAACATGGACCAGAGTGTGCGATGGGAGAGGACTTCAAGGAGTCAAAGAGTGCAACAAAAGGATACGTGAAGAAGCAACGTGAAAAAGGTAGAAAACGGTTATAAATTTTTGGGTTTCGGGGCACACTTTTTCCACTTTTGTAATGGGCTTAGCCCTATTTTTACATATAAATATGTAAAAGGTTCTTTGGAAAGTCATGTGGGTGGTGTGTTCAACCTATGAAAAGTTCCTAGTGCTTTTGAGTAAGGGAATCGAGCAGAGGAATAATTCTGAGGTATGACTGAGGAGTGAACTTGCACTACAGCAGAATGGCTAGGTAGGTTTGGGTGATGTTATTGTTACATATCTTGTAGTGTAGTTCGTAGCTGTAAGAAAACTATTAATGAATAATATAAGAATCAAGTCGTTGTGGACGTATCCCAAGTTGGGTGAACCATGTAAATTTGTGTGTTATGGTGTGTTGTAATTTATGATGTTTTATGATATATGTTGAATGTATGGATCACATATGATGTTATAATGTCATGCATAGACTATGTTTAATGATAAAGTAAATATTATGCTATGGGAACTACTCACATGAGTAAATGGTAGCAAGGACAAGAAGGATGCCTCACTTCCCCTCATCATTGCAAAACCTTGTTTTTTGCAGCCCCTCGATATGCCTCAAGTGAGACTTCACTTTCTCTATAGGTGATGTCGAAAGGGCCGGTATCTAAGGGTTTTGTTGGTATTTGAATGATTAACCTTGGGTTTTCCCTCTATGCGCCAATGTTTTTGTTATGGGCTTTTGTATCTAAAAATTTGAAGCTAATGAATAAAATACAAAATCCTTTCTCTCTGCAACATGATGTGTGTTATGGTTTTAATTTATATCTACTTTACTTTCTAGTGCATAGTACTCTGTTATTTAGTTATGAATGAATGAATATATTTATACCCAAGAGGTTTTCATGTATGCATAGTCCCTTCACATCCGACATAATACTATTGTTCTATGTGATTCTCACGGTATCTCAGGTGAGAGCTTCTTCGATCCTAGACTGAAGATTGAATATGCCAATGCCTTGGGGTTTTTGTTGGTCAAGCTTGATGAACCCTAGGTCTTAAGCCCCCCAACGAGGAGAGTGGATAAAAAATACAACAAATGGTCCAGTTGTCAGGACCTGAAGGTTTTGTATATGAAGGGAAATAATGAGGCGGAATTCATCTCGGAAGGAAATATATACAAGATTGGTTATCTAAGAAGGAAGACAAGTTTGCATGAAAAGAAACCAATAACTTGATAACCAAACTCGAAAGATGGAAACAGAGGTATATCTATACAGGTTTTCATGAAGTTTTCTTTGTTGAGTTTCCTTATGTGTTGTATGAATTTTTGAAGAGGAAAACAACTATTAAAAATACTTTGGGAACCTAAGAACCACTGATATGGGACCAAAGTAGAGTCTGTTATAGTGCAAGTTGTAGGTTGGGAAAATCCTGACCCAACCATGGAACAAGTGCTACAACTTGGGAATCCTACACCTAATGTCACCTCGATGTAGGTCCTGCACTTCAAGGGTGACTAGGTCACTCTAGGGAGTCGATCCCGATGACCCTAGGGGAATTGAGATGGATATGGAGGGAAGTGGAAATGAATCCCCTAGAGGTCAATTCTAAATGGAAATAATTGTAGGGAGAGATGCCTTGTAAGTTAAGAAATGGTTGCCCCATAGATATAGTACTTCTTTAGATGATTGTACCTTCCTGAGACACAAGAGAACACACTTTTCAATGATAGATGTTAGTTGGATTAGAAAGTTAAGATTTCTTTCCCTATTTTGCAGCATTATATATCAGCTTATATTATCAAATAAAACACCTAAAATCAGCATATAATGATCTAGACTAGTTAAGTAAATCAACATCAAATTTAACAATGAACATAGGCTGAAACAAGGCACTTAAGAAGCTAGATAAGATGGTTGATGTAACATGTGTTTTCTGCAGAAAATTTCAACCTTATGGATGTATCATTCAGTGGAAAACACCAACAAAATCAACCATGAAAAGTTTTCAAGAACTAGCTCAAAAGATGTGCCCTAGTTAGTAGAGTAAATGAGAAAAGTTAGAGAGCTAATATAGGGTTAGATTACGAGTTATGAGAGTGTTAGTATCTAGGGTTATGAAGCCCTAATGGATGTAGGTTAAATTTTGTAACATAAATTAGAGTGTTGGGAGAGAGGGGACGCCCTAGTGGGGGAAAACTCCTCTCAATGAGACAAATCAACTTCAAGAAAGAGAACTTTTAAAAGGTCAAAGATTACATTTCCTAAGGCAATGATTTTATATCTCCAATGAAAAAAAGAGTATGACTAGTGCCTTTACTATTGGGTTAATGGATTCACAAGGATCTTAGAGAAGCCATCTCCTTGGGGGTGTAAGCCCTTTTACTTCCCAAGGCAGGTTTCTTTGAGCTAGGTTTTGAGCTAAGAGGGTGTATGCCCTTATACTTCTCTTAGAAAACCCTTGTAATTAAATGTGATGAAGCAATAAAATGGTGAATAATATGATGGGGGTGTATTCCCTTATACTTCCCGCCTATATCCTAGCATAAAAATACTTGAATTGAATAAAATGATAGCAAGAGAGTAAAAAACATACCAAGATCAAGAGAAATGCTAAGACAATCCACCAAAAGAGCTAGAAAGCATCATCCAAAACTAGCGTTAGGCCTTCCTCCATCAACCATTCATAACGTAGCCATAAACAAGTGCAAAAGAGCTAAAAGAGCCAAGAGGGCCGAAAATTTCAGACCAAGTCTCTCGCAATAGGGAGAGTTATGATTCAAAATGAGAAGTTTTGATCTCTATTTATACTAAAAGTAGCTAACATAGTTTGTCCAAAAATTGAGTAAAACACATGATTAGGGGTCAACAACCCTAATATTTCCCCCTTAACAAAATAATATTAAACAATTCACTTAAAATTTCACTTTTTGCACAAATTAAACCCTAATTTAGGAGGATGCCACCCCTTTAGGGGACGTTTTTCCACTTTGAGGAAGTCATTGGTGTTGGTGAAGCATGGATTGGCCTCCAAAGGCCATGTGTCAAGCATATAGGCACTCATATCATGGTGAATACTCTTCTCCTCCTCAAATTTCCATATGTTAAAGAGCGGTGCCTCACCACCATGCCCTACCCCCCTAATATCATGACGTCAAGCTAAAAAATATAACGTTTTTCCCCTCCTGGGAAAATCATTTGGCAAGTAGGGGGTGGGATAGGTTTTCCAATTCATCATCAAGGATGTCCAAGTATGATCTCTCTCATATGGCATGTAGGCCCTTGGCATCCAACCTATGGACTTGTAGCCCCATGGAAGCCGAATCTAGGCTTGTTCTCCCAAAACTGTCCATCGGCTAGGTCCTCAAAAGACAAATGAACACACCCTCCAAAGATATCAAGTCATAACATCATGATAAGTTAATACAATCAATAAATAAGCCATCCAAGCATGTGCATCAAATATCACCATATCAAACAATTAACATCTCAAAGACACTATGTGACTTGTCAAGCTTAAGTATGGGAGGGTTGACGAGTTGTCCCGTTGGGTAGATCTTTCCCTAAGTCAAGGAGAGATTCCAAGAGGTCCCTCTCTAAGCCATGTAATGTTTTTGAGATGGATGAGATCAAGACTTAATGGGAATAGGGCTCGTGACATACTAGGGTTCACAGTGTCTCATTCATGGGTTCCTTTGTAGAGGATGTGTAGTACCTTTTTCCGCAATGTACTTTTTACAAGCCCATCAATTGACTTTTATCTTTACTTCTTTATATTTTCTTTCATAATAGCATAAGGAGATATTGAAGGTCACTGCCCTGGCATGGTGACCAGGTGGTGGCAATGTCACCCACATACACCTAATAGAAATCAAAAGGTTGGCTTGTGATGAGACCCCCTTTCTCTCAACCATGCAACTGAGAGTCATTTCTCTGGCTTGGTGACCAAATGATGACAATTTCATACCACTAGATATCCATGGACATGATAGGTCATCTCATGATGAGACCTCCTATCCTTCAACTAACCTTTCAAGAATTTCTTTATTATATTGTGGGTCCCCTTTATTCAAAGATAAGTGTTTCATTTCTTTCTTGGGTGATCCCTGAGTGAAGCATCTAGAAGGTTTATATAAGGATTTTATATTTTACCCAAAACCAACCCCTCTGGGCCTTTAGCACCTTCTTCCCAGATAATGAGGGACAACCCCTTCTTGGTTCAATACACCCTAAAATCCCAAGAGACAAGGAAATGGAGGGGGAATAATGATGGAAAATGGTAAGTATGGTCAGGAATGGTACGATGGCTCATTAAGGGATTTCTCAGTAGCAAACCCATTCCAAAAGGAGACCACTTACAAGGGCACAATGTCAACCACCAAGGTGAAGCAAGGAAAAAGACATAATGTCCAAGAACATATCATGAAATATAGAGCAATCTAAGATACAACATAATCAAATGTCTTAGATATTGAAATGATGCTAACCATAATACCATAGATGATTTTAGGGGCTAAATTTCACAAATGGGCTAATTTTCCATGGTTTTTCCAGAAAAAGGATTCGCCAATTTCCATTTTTTCTAAAAACAATTCACCCAAATTCCATAAAATAAAATTATTTTACCTTAAAAATCACCAAAATTTTATAGAAACTATATAAAATCCTTATAAATTTGAATATTTTTATAAAACTATCGCCAAACATTTTACATTTTGCATATTAAGGACTAGTAAGATTAAGGTTTCTACATTTTAATATAAGTTTTTGTCCTTAAAATCATCCCTGCATAATACTTACTTGTACCTCATGGAGCAAGGCCCACTGCCTTCTAAAAGCCAACTGGTGTGGTGGATGTCATCTGTAAACCTGTGACCATCTATGGTGGTGAGTGGTTTCTCCATCTGTGCAAAGGGTATCATTGGCCATGTAGTCTCTCAACACTCCATATCTTCAACCTGAGGACCTCGAAGCATCATCTACTGAGCTATCCACAAAATGGGGATAACATATGGCTCCTACTTGGGGACATGTGCTCATCGCAGAGTGCATGAGAATCGCAACATCTCCTAGTAGACCTATGCCCACAAGGAAACATCAAATTTTCAAGTGTAGGATGGCCTAGTCATCCTTGTTCTCATATGATCAAAACCCACTAAACTAGAAAAAGAAAATTTTGACATTTTTCAAAAAATTCTAAACATGAAATCAATATGCAAGTAGAGAAAAATGAAATGCATGTAAACTAATATGAGCAATCAATATTCAAATACAGGAAATCAAAATGACTTACCCACTTACTTGGGGCCTTGTGGACCTAAATATTGCATGCTAGATGATGTCAGTTGAAGTCATACAACCAATGAAACCATTTGATCATCTCATCAAAGTATCTCCCCCTGTGCTTAATCATATAATACAAAAAAGATAAGTTAAGCACATAATAATCATGAGTATAAATACACATATAATCGATCATGAAATAAAACTCATGAAGATAGATGGGATGGAGGAAATCCTACTGGAAAGAGAAACCATCTGCCCAATCATCTTGCCTGAAATTGTAGCCACAAGACTGATCAATCCATCTCTGAAGGGGGCTACTATATGTATATGAAGGCTCATCTTAATCCACGCACAAGGACTCACTACTCATTGAGGACTGAGATGAAACGATATATCGGAAGAATATTGTATAGTTTCTTGGTGAAGAGGGTAAGAGGTAAGGAACAATCTCAGGTGTAGAAAAACACCACCTCTTCCCCTGTGAATCTCCATGAAAGTCTCCAAGATGAAAATACTTCCTCTTTGAAGAATGAACCTTTGACTGCTCTGAGGTGGCCATGTCCTGGTAGTACTCAACATCTGAGCACAACGGTTGGAAGTCCTCATAAAACAAATCTGCATCCTCAAAAGGGTATGTACCAAAGGATGATTGAGGATCACTATGAGTATGTTGTGACAAGTCACCCACGAAGGGGTAGAACAAATTTGTAACCATATCATAACCAAGTTGCCAAACATCTGAATCATATACGTATGAGGACCACTCCTCTAATGATGGCACCCCCTCTCCTTGAGAGCTATCCTCAATGTCATAGATGGGGTCTCTATCAAATTTGAGACAACTAATATCCCATCTACATCTACCAGTCTGTATGAAAGTGTCTATAGGCTCATCAACCATATCGAAGGGTACTTTCATAATACTATCAATATGACTGAAATTGACCATCTTTTCGTCTTTGTGTGCAGGAGGAGTAGAGGCATGGATGTCTTCAACTCGACCTTCAAATTCTTCATCATCGATACTGATCGCTTCTTCAACAGTAGGAGGTAAACAAGGTTGGACAACCTATTGGCAGCCAATTCAATTTTTTAAAATTGCCCTAAAAGCTGCCTACACCCAATTTGTCTTCTAACGACAAATCATCGTCGCATCTTGCAACTACACTTTTGTTTTATTTTTGCGACAATTACAATTTGATTTTGATTCAGTTTTCACAACTGAAGGTGTGAAAACCCATCTATCGTTATTTGGACTGTCGTAGTCTTTATTTATTCTCTGAAAGACACTTTACTACTGGTCTATCACATGACTGCAATGGTTCTTTCAAACTATGTCCATTTCATTTTGATTGCGCAAGTCGATTTATAAGCCTTTAAGCATGAAAACTTATTGATTACATTTGGTCCTATAAGGGTTATAATTGATTTTGGTTTTATGTGCTTATTGCTATCAGCTCTTGACTTGTTGATTATATGAGAATTTTGTTGCAATAAACTTTGAAACATTTGACTATGCAACAAAGCGCTTTGTTAATATTATGAGTTTGATTCAACATGGAATGGCACTAGTCTAAGTTTACAATGGCACATTGATTAATGTTTCGGATTTCAATTTTATGGTTTGAATCGTTGCTTGGCGCATTGTTTTATTGGCTTGAACGACTATAGTTTCGAATCATACATTGGCATATTAATATGATTGTCCACCGTTTACGATTTGGGTTGGACGGATTATGTTGAATGTGGTTATGATTGATAGAACAGGGTTGGTACTATGCCATTAATGCTTTGCATGGCGGTGGTAGTCCCGCCACCTTCGCACGCATACCATTAATCCCTGCCTCTTTGAGTATTGCAGCTGTTTTCCGTGACCATTTTCGACCCTGTGTATCATTTTGATTCAAACCCTACCATGCTCGGAAGCTATGGCTCTGGTTGTGAGGGCCGAGCCCAACGGGTGCCAAGCACTGCTGATGTTTGATGGCACTTATAGCGACCTGGAAAAATATGGATGGCTCCAGTTTATAAGGAAATTTGATGGGTATAACCTTGTTGTGGCTCAGCAATTCACGTTATCATTCGATGGCTGCCGAGCCAAAGTAGGTGATGTGCAACTTGAAATCAGTGAACAGTTTCTCAGCTCGGTAACTAGTCTGCCTGTTACGGGACAGAAGTGGTCGAAAAGCTACAAGGTGGATAATGTCCCATGGACATTATTATTTCAGTCTCGAGCGGTGAACTCCTGTGACAGGGGCCTGCCTGTGAAAATGTTAAAACCTCGCTGGTATGATCTCCTAATGGTAATCAAGCAATTTATTACTTGCGAAGGAAGGTACGGGTTTGTTTTTCTGTTTCACCTTCGTTTATTGATGGTTTTTATGGGTTTCGAACTTAGCATGCCCCACTATCTACACAGAAGTTTGTTCAAGATGGCCAAGCGTTACAAACGCAGCCAGGCCGATACCAGCCTCTTCCATGTGGGATTGATTAAAATGTGTATGGTATATGAGTTGGGGTTACGTCAGGACTGTTGGGGTGATTTTCTCATTCGTAATGGTTTTCAAGAGTCCAACCCACCACAGGTTGATAAGCCTATGGTGACCGAGAGAAAGCCTGCCCCTGTACCCTACAGTGTTTTTCTACCCAAACCTCTACTTGATCCCCCTACCAGCCTGCCCATGTCTGTGACCAAACAGGTCGAAATTGCTAAGCCTACAGTCAATAGGCCTAAAGCTAAAGCTAATGCTAATGCCAAAGGCAAGAAAAACTCTCGCTTAATCTCTCGCATGGCGAGAAATAGGCCTAAACCCCCTGCCAAATCTGAGCCTATCATGGTCAACGAAGACTCTGATTCAGAAATCGAACGATTTCTCGCTGACGAGTATCCTTACTCAGAGGGTTTATGTGACAAACCTGCGTATGATTTTGTCAAGAATTTGCCACCTTGTCTCAGGGATAATCCTAAGTTTCCTGCCATTGGACTACCTCAAGGAACCCTCGGTGAATCATCGAAAAACCCTGCCACCCCTTGCGATCAGTGTGGGTTGTGGTTGGAGAGATATTACACTGATGTGCCGATGCTCCAAACCAGAGTCCGTGATTTAGAAAATCAATTGGCTAAGCTCACTGGTCATGAGGCGAAGGTGCAACCCTCCGACAAAAAGCAACGAACCACTGGTTCGATCCTGTTCAAGAATGTCGAGTCTGCCACGGCTATTGTCAATTCGAAACTGGCATAATCTCTACAGTCTAGCTGGTATAACCCTTGTTCATTTATATGGCACATCTGTGAACTCTGTGTGCATTATTGACTTGCTCGGTTACATAAACATGCACTGTTGTATATGATTTGTTTTGGTGAATCGAATTTTGTTTATAGTTTGAGTTGGATTTGGTTTTGATTTTAGTAATCATATGCTGGATTTGTTTGATTTAAATTAGTTACGATTGAAGGCTCTATTGTATCTATTATAAGAAAACTATTTTACATTTCAACATTTTGAAACACAATCTATATGGTAAGTCAAATTGGTTATGACACACCTACAGTGGTTATCTGTTACTTGCATGTGACTTTGACCAACCTGGATATGATTTGGATTTTGTTTAAAAAAGGGGCTTTGTGTTAACAATAACTCGACTTCTAGCCAGTCGATTCGAAAGGCAAATCAACCCTGTTCTGTTTCAAAATGGAATAACAATATATTTTTAGTCACAAATAAATTCGTAAAACAAAACGACATGCCCAGAACAAAAATTCGTCCATAATTGTCTTAAACCCGATCTTATTTGATTGTTGTCCAGGTTACGGTTATGCAAATACTGTTCGATTTTGATTGTGTCATACCCAGAAATTAAAGTATATGATGATTTTGGTCAAGACTGTTAAACATGTTTCGTTTAACTATACATCGTAACAACTTTCACTTATTTGATCAAAATAGAATGAATATCGTGCTGAATCTCTACAGCCTTTCTATCGTTGCTATTGATTGAAATGATATCTATATTGCTACAACTGTAACGTATGTTTGGTGTGCAAATCATATCGGTTATAGTTAGGTTGTGGCAGATCTGATTTGATATGGTTACTATCTTGTTTGATTATGATTATTGATTACGATTATATCGTATCTCATTCGAACTTGATTCAATGTCCAAATTCGACCTGTCAAAGTTTGACCATATTTTATGGTAACTAAGGACATAATGCATTCTCTTACTCTGTTTCAATTAAATTTATTCTGATTTGATTTAAATGATAATTTCACTTGGATTATTAGTAACTCGTTTTGAGGATTATTAGAGGATAATTCGATTTGATTTTATTTGATTGAGATCTGATCCTGATAGCTATTCTTGACTAGCTACAGAATCAGATGATTCTGTAGCTGAGTCTGTGGAGTCAAAATTTTATTGTTTTCTTAATAAAATATTTTTCTAACTTGGTTTTTGTGTCTATTGCAGGCAAATTCGAATTGGCAATAGATATGAGGAGCAGTTGGAGGATATCTTAAGAATTTCACTTGCATTTTTAGTTACTTAGTTTAAGGGATTTTGGGATTATTCCCAGATTGTGTAAAACTATTTGCTATTATTCACAAGGATGTTTTACCTTGTGAGAAACCTATATAAACCTATAGTTTTTTTAATAATAAACATCCTCAGTTGGGGGAGAACAAGGATATAGAATTCTGATACAAACTGGAGCAGAATTGATGTTTTGTCATAGCTTTTGCTTTTCAATATATCAACATTGTGTTTCAAGTTTTGTATATCATTTTGTTTATGG
>SNQJ01S0179249.1:0-15575 GCA_010110895.2 Picea sitchensis | reverse complement strand
CATTCACATGTGTGCACAACGTTTCTCATACACAGTCACGCATATGGCACAGTGTGCACTCTATGGGCTTCTTTGGCCCACGCACTGTGCATGCGCTTCATTTGGTGTTTTAGCGCATGTCAATTTTTTACCATTTGTATAGTTTTTGCCTCTTGGAAATTTTTTCTTGGTGTTGTAGGTGAACTAATAGGTGTTTGGATATGTTGTATTCTTGTAACCATTTTCATGCGATGTTGCGGACGAAATTTCAGTGATAACAACTACCATAACTTATTGAGAAAGAATAAACGATCAATCAATTGAAGAGACAAAGGGGAGGATAGAATAGAAGGGGAACTTTTGATATAAGGTCTTTTCTATACTTTTGAGATATTTATTTTTCTTCATTCATTTTGAGTTTACTAGAAAGCTAAATCATCTTGATGACAACAAGGTCTTATTGAAGGCGGCAGGGTTTAAGACTGAATCATATCTTTCAGAAGCTTGTTTCTAAAGGTTATGATCTTTCTTGGTAGTATATGTGTTCTTGTTTGTGTATGGATTAAATTTCATAACTGATAAAGGATATTTTTCAGAGTGAAGTGACAACACTGTTATGGAAAGTTGATCCAAATCTTTAAGTTCAATTTCTTTTGTTGTCAGAGTCTTTTTGTATGGTGTCCATCGGAGACTTCTAAATATGAATTTGGTCTCACCCTCATAGGGGTGTGTAAAGATAATTTTTCTTTGTATCTCAGAATGAAATTAATATAAAAAATCAGTTTTGTGATTTCAATTTCACATGCGTATCTTATGATATTGTTCAGATTTTAATTTTATTCTTGTCACTTTTCCTGTACACACTTATGTATATATCTACTTCTTTTCCTTTCCTCGGTTATATATAACATATAAAATCAGACTTTGTCCCTAGTTCATATTACCTGTGGATTAAGAGATTGTTTTGAATTAAAGGCTATAAACCTCAGGTAACATTCCCAACTATCTTACCTTATCCTAGAAAGATTTGAAAATTCTTGAGAAAGGTTCTCCATACCTTTCCCTCAACATTTATTTGGCAACCATACTAGGGAGATATTCCACATCTCTCTAGTTGATTGTATCACGAGTATATTTTATTTTTTGGTTTTGTCTGATTACTCTTTGACTAATTTTTTTCATGAAAGTACATGTTACGAGACAAACCAAAATTGGAAATGGTCTTGATGAACAAAACAACATTGCATTAACTTTATTCAACACTATTTTAGAAACTGCTAGTACTCAAGATGAACTTGAACACTCTTGGGAAGTAATTGAAAGGGACATAAATATTCGTGAATGTTGGGAAGCTAGGCAAAGATATCCCAGAAATCAACAGTAACCTTTCCTCTTACCTGTTTAATATTTTTTTCATGTCCTCTAATTCTCGTATTTCTCAAAGAAGAAGAGGAATGTCCCCTGAAGTTACCCCTATTTATGAAATAGGGAGGAGAAAGTTTTTTTTACAAACACAACAAAGTGATCTTGGACGAACCTTATCTGATTCTGCCAGTTCATCTTCATCACCCATACCTTTCACCTTCAATATGACGTCCTCAAGTAATGGTAGTGGCACTGGAGATTCACTTACTCACAAAATTCTGCTTCATATGTGATTGGTAGTATATATAGTCATCAAATCCATATTCAATATACTACCAATCCTTCCAAGTTTATTAAGAAATATGGGATTTTCCAATTTAAGGAAGATGCTACAACCACCCCCTGGAACGTGTCTTCTCCCTTGAATCTCACACCAGCCACCCAACTATTACCGATATTCAAATATCACTTACCTAGGTTCTTAGGAAATGGTACCATTACCACGAATCAACACTTGGTAGCATTTCCTAATGCTTCTTATAACATAGGGGCTAACAATTATGATACTTGCATGCATTTATTTGTCAATTCTCTTGAAGAGAAAGCTGCAGCTGATTTTTTTGATCTCCTGCCTAAAATCCTTTCAACTTGGGAAGAATTGGTCTATTGCTTTAATTCCACTTATGGAAAACCCAAGAGTCCAGTTGATCAGTTAATGGAGTACAAAAATATTTCTCATAAAGATGGTGAAACCATTAAGTATTTTAACTGTCAATTCACCAATCTATATAATCAAATTCCCGAACTAATATGTCCTCAAAATCAAGCTACGTTCATGAATTATTATATTTCTTTACCTTCTCATTATCGTCATATACTTGAAGAAAAGGCCATTGACAATCTTGGTTCCACCCTTTAGACTTCCTTAGAATATGAAGACCAACTTGAGAGAACTGATCTTCCTAAGGGATACTTGGTCAAGAAAACAAACATGTTTACCATTCTACAACTCATGAAATATATGAATAATAGGATGATATCTTACGAACGAAAAGGAATTTTATCTTCCTCTTCCCCTGGAGCTTCTTCTTCTTCCCTATCGCCTTTTATAAATTCCAATGAAAGCACTTTTCAACCAAAGTCCAGAATGACACACACTTGGTGTAACTTCTGTGAAGAAAATCATGATGAGAACAACTGTGAAGTTAAAAGAAATTTTAGAGATACGATATTTGGCAAAAGGATCGATACCAGGATCATTGTTTTAGATTGGGATGAACCAAAGGATGTTACGGTAGTCAATACTAATAATAAATCTTACACTTCCAAGAGTAAATTTGATCTTCCCTGCACTTCTTCTACCCCAAGCTCATCTTCTCCAAATGTTGATATACAAACTATCAAAACTTCAAGTGATCAAGAAATATCTTCTCCTCTTCCCTCTTCTAAATACAATATCCTTAACCAATTGGCTAATATCAAAGTTGATGCTACCCTTTTGGACATGGTTGTCATCCCTGAACAATAAAAACATCTTAAGAATTTTATGGAAGGTAAAGTTTCCACCATATCCAATATATTTGAAGAGTCAAAGGAAGAGGATTCAATTGTAAATAGGATAGGTGTAAATAACTTTAGGAACCCTGTAAAAAAAACCCTTTCTATATTTCAGTAAAATTCATGGACAAAATAGCTCATTGTTGTCTAATTGATGGTGGATTTGGTCCAAGTGTTATGTCTAAAATTATCATGGAAGAGCTTGGATTATCTTGTACCAATGAAAATTATAGAAGCATGTTATCTTATAATAATTTGAAAAAATAAAATATAGGTGAAATCAAGGATGCAACCATAGTTTTGTGTGCACATCCTGAGATAAGGACAACTCTCAATATCCAAGTAATTGACATGTCGATGAGTAACTACTCAATTATTTTCAGAAGGGAATGGAAATCCTTAACTGGTGGGTACCTTTCACTTGATGGCACACATTTGTTTGTTCCTCGAAATGGAAAGAACATTATAGTTCTTAGGGAAGGAAGAATTTCACCTTATATAGAGAGTGCCCCTCAACCCAATGTAAATTACCCGAAAGAAGATTTAGGGGTGTACCCTATATTTTCTAATGAAGGTGATACTATACTTGAACCAATTGTTTTTGATGATGGAATGTGGCACGTGCATTTCAATGGCTTATGTTCTAACGAAGATAATGGAGTTGGCATCATTTTATACTCCCCTATAGGAAAACTTCATGATTTATCTTATAGATTGGAATTTTCGTGTACAAACAATGTTTCTGAGTTTGAGGCCTTATTGTTAGGCATTGAAAATGCATATAACCTTGGTTGTGGCCACCTTACAGTCTTTTTTTATTCTGGACTTATTGTGAACCTTGTGCGGAAGATTTATGTACCAAACAATAAGTTACTTAAGTGTTATACCCAAGTTTTTTTGATGTTGATTTCAAATTTGTTATCATTTAACATCACTCATGTTAAAATGGAACTTAATTAAATGGATTATAGATTAGTTGTTTTTGTGGCTTCCCCTACTCAACATATTTTAAATCAAAGACCTGATTATACGTTCCAATATCTATATCGTCCTCACCTCCCTAACAACGCATAATCATGGAAAGTTTTCCCTAGTGATGAAGGTATTTGTGCTTTCATACAAAATGAATCGTTTAATCCCAAAGAAATCAACTTTTTTGAACGAATGTCCTAAAGGCTTGACTGCTCTTGAAAGTTCATTTTCGTCAAGTGATGTAGGCAACAAAGAAACACATAAAGAGGAGGATTCGAAAAGGAAAGTTGGTGATACCATTTCCTTGAATATTGGGATATCTAAATCTCCAAATATCATTAAATTAGGTGCCCAATGTTTTGATTAAGAGAAAGTGAAATTCACATAATTACTCTGTGAGTTTCAAGATATTTTTTCCTGGTCATGCGAGGATCTTCGCGGCTTTTATCCTTCTCTCATACAACATGCCATTCCTATCAAGGAAAGGGAAAAACCAGTTAGGAAAAAGAAAAGATCTATCAATCCCGCGCTTGAAGCCACTATTAGGAAAGAATTGGAAAATTTGTTGAAATCTGATATAGCATTTCCGGTGAAGTATTCTGAATGGGTTTCAAATCTAGTCCCTATTCAGAAAATTGTTGGTCAAATCAAATTATGCATCTATTTTCGTGAATTAAACAAGGAAATTGTTGATCCAAGTGGATATCAGTGGCCACCCACCTTCTCCAACTGGCTCAAAATAGTGTTTTGACAATTTTGGTAATTTACTATTTTTAGCATTTTTAACTTCTGGGGCCATTTTGAGGGCCTAAATGAAGGTTTTTAGGGATTGAGATTCTCACTTATATCCAAAGGCATGATTAAGCCCCCAAAATTAATCTCCTCTATGATACCTTTCCAACAGGCTATCATACGCCTAAAACGGAGATCGTATGCAAATGTTACAACCCTAGGAAGTTGATGTGCTAACTTACCCAAACAGAGCCCACATGACTTTTGGCACTTCATCTCCTAGGGTTAGGTTTTTGGATGTCTAGAGTTTTTGGAATTCCTATTTATTGTAAAAAGGCCTTCAAAGCCTCATTGTAATCATCTTCTTGCGAATGAGCGCAACCGTCACATTTCCTCTCAGAGATAAGCCACCACCATTTTAGCGAGTCTTTCACTCTGTATTTTTACAGTCTTTGTACATTTATTTCATTAATATAAATCATGTATTAATGTATATATCTATTTATGGTTGCATCTCTGATACATGTATGTTATATTATTGGATATCTGTGATATCTCTATGCATTTCTTTATTATATCTCCGCTCTCATTTCGTGCCGAAAATAATCTGGATCAAGTGTCAAAGACCATTTTTCGCTTCCTAATATGGAAATTATTTTACAGCAGGTTGCAGGGTCTCAAATGATGTCCTTACTTGACATTTTTTCTAGATATAATCAAATCAAGGTAAAAATGATTGATAGATATAAAACCACATTTACCACATGTTGGGGCACAATTGCTTATGAACGTATTCCATTTGATTTATCTAATGCAGGTGCCACCTTTCAAAGAGCTATGAAGATATATTTTGAAGATCTAATCGGTAATATTATCCAAGTTTATATTGAAGATTTGAGTGTTTATTCTAAAAACCGATTGGATCGTTTCATTCATCTTAGAAAATTTCTCTTGTGTTGTAGAAAAATTGGTGTTTCTTTGAATCCTTCCAAGTCTATTTTCGCTATCACGAAGGGTAAGATTCTCGGTCACATTGTTTCCTATTCGGGGATAAGTATATATCTTGAGAGGATTAGTCCAATCGATCCTTCAACCTTTGCAGGGCATATATTTATTTTGACAACCACTGGTTTCTTTACTAAGTGGACTAAGTTTGTCCCTCTTAGACACGTGCAATATGAACAAGTATTTTCTTTTCTGGAGTCTAATATCTTTTCCATATTTGGCCTTCCATTAGAAATCATTACAGACAATGGTCCAACATTTATTTCTGCAAAATTGACCCAATTTATGGCTAAATTAGGTATCAAGCATTTCACTTCATCTTCTTATTACCCTCAGGGAAATGAACAAGCAAAGTCTACTAATAAAAACCCGATCATGATTATAAAGAGAATCATAGAAGACAAACCTCGCCAATGGAACAAAATTCTGAATTATGCTCTTTTGGAAGATCATAAAACCACCAAATCAAGTACAGGATTTACTCCCTTTCAACTCATATACGACCAAGAGGCTATTCTACCTATTTAACTAGATCTTTCTTCCTTATGGTTGATGCTGCAGACTGAAGAATTAAATTCTTTTGATGTTTCTCAAAGGATAAATACACTACTAGCCTTGGAAGAACAAAGAAATTTTGCCTTGGAAAATATAAAAAGGAGGCAACATATAGTGAAGAGATATTTTAACAAAAGAGCAAAGACTGTTGAATTTAAAATTGATGACAATGTCTTATTTTGGGATTCATCCCATGATGAGAGAGGGAGAAATTCTAAATTTCAAAATTTATGGCTAGGTCCATTTAAAATTGCTTTTATCCTTGGCACAAATTCATATCTTCTTAAATACATGGATGCGTGATTTGTTTCTTACAGTACCAATGGTTCCCACTTGAAGCATTATGTGGAACCATATTGACCATTGGTTCTATTTTCGTGGGAATTTTTCCTGTGTAACTCGGATATTGAATTGGGTTTCTTCATGTTGGCATTTAAATGTTTAAAATTGGAAATATCGTTATACATTCTTTTTTTTGAAATATGTGGTTGTATATTCCTGGGGAGAAAGTGATATTACTATGATGTGGAGGTTGGCAAATAGTTGTGGGTGAAAATAATTTGGTTTCTCTCATTTCATATGATTATTTTTTTAGGGTTTCCTCTGTAAAATAAAATATATAGTTGGATTTTGTCACTACTACATAGAACCCTTACCCTGGAGGATGTGCAATCTTATTTTTATCATGGCTTGGATGTTATGGGTGGCCTGTGTGTTTTATATTACTATCATTTTGATGGAAAAGAGTTGGGTTTTTATTTTCCCACGGCCCACATTTCAAACCCTACGCTTATATGCCTATTCCAAGCCTCTTATCCTCTTACAATATACTAGCGAATGAATAAAATGAAATCTAAAATTGAAATTTTGTCGATCTTTTTAGCCCACAGTCGGTTTCATGATTATTGTATCGTATCCTTACTACATATCCACACTTTAGAATTCTCGCATCCATTTTGTATAATCCTTGCCACTGTTTTAAAAGGGGGATGGATTCATGTGTATTATCTTACAGTCACTCTAGGAAGTAAATATTTTGGCTTTGCTTGCAGCCATACCTTGAGGCTTGTGCCTGTTTATCAGTCCCAAACCTTTTTTGTTTCTCGTCCAAAAATGTGGGAAAGTAAAGAATATAAACCCAGTATCAAAGTCTTGGTTAATTTTTCAACCTAGTAGTCAGAAAGATTGATGTCACCCACAAAATCGTGACTCCTTTTTGATTTGAACGATTTGGAGTTAAAAGGAATGTTATGGAAATAATGTCCACCAAATTCACAGAGGGTTTCTAAACTAGTTTTGTTTGTAGCTATTATTGGAAGTTGTGATATAACAAAACACAATAGCCTTATGTTTCTCTTCCTCTCATGATGTCTTGAATCATTCTGTAAGATTATGATTGAGTTGGATTTTTTTTTAAATAATATCCTACAGAAAGTTATGATAGTTTAAAAGGAGAAATGAAATTTGTTGTTTTAATAATCATATAAATTTCACTTGAGTTTTATATTGCGCAATTTAAAAGGATTGTTTCCAGGTTGTGGATTCTATGTGATGAAGTTTAAAAAAGTGTTATGGCACAAAAAAAAATTGGTGTAATTTTTGGAAATAAATGTTCATGGGAAATAGTGAATCTTCAAATGATTTTGTAGATATTGGCAATGTTGATTTTAAAGTTAATAAATGTTATTTTTTGTAACAAAAACAATAATCGCTATTTTCGTTCATTTATTCATTTTTCGCTCATTATACGCCTGCCACCTTCCCAATAACATTTATCCATCCCTTGTTTTGTTATCTTGAATATCATTTTAAAAGTAAAGATATTAAAGAGGATTAGATCATAATTTTGGGTTGGAAATTGTGACATGAAGATATTGTTTTTGGAAGAAAAGGACTCTGTGTTGCTTGAACAATATTCATTGTTGATTCCCATCCATGCTACCATTTTTCATTCATTATAAATCCCCTCATATTCCTGATGACCCTATCATTCCCTATTAAATTGTAGTTAATTATTAAATTGGATTTGGAAAAATTGTGTTAATGGATGGATTGCATGTGATTTTGTTTGCGAATGATAGAGCCAACGTATTGATTTTATTTAGGTAGAGTATTCGCGAATGGATTGTTAAAATTTTTCATATTTTGATTGAAATATTGTTTTAGGATGAGTTTCTTTAGCAAGGAAATAATGGCAGAGGTGTAAACATAGGTAGAGGAAATAATTGGCAAAGAGGCCATAGAAGGCCACGATTATCAATACATTTTGATGTTGATCCACAAGAACTAAATCATCTTTTCCAAGATGGGTTTTTCAATCTATTTGGCCAAGGAATTTTGCAACCTAGGCCTGAAAGGCCTCCTTTCCAGCCACAACAAAATTTCTATGGTATATTTGTTCCCCCTCATGTTTCTATGCATCCATAACCACCTACCAATGATGTCTGGCAAGAGATCGTCCACCAACCCGTTGCACATAATAATGGGTGGCCTACAATATCATTTTAATTGCCCCTTCCGCCACCATCATTTAATCAAAATGCACAATATGACCGCATTTTTTCACCATCCTAGTCTTCACATGCAAGAAAAAGGCTTAAAACCATTATGCCTGAACCAGAGATTGATAAAGAGAAAAAAGTGGCCAATTCCCCTAACTCTTCCAAAAAATCCTTTGAATCAATGTCCTCCCATCTCCAACTCAAGGATAATTTCTCTCATGTCATAAGTGAAATCCATCCTCAAGGTTCCTATCAGCCTAAAACTACTACAGAAGGCAAAACACCAGGAAGATCAAAAGAGAGCGGTAGTGAAAAGAGGCGAACCGCCTCTCATAGAAAATATGGTTTTTAATGTTGTTAATGTTATTTTCTTTTGAGGACCGTTTTTTATTTGATATGAAAAAAATTTGGACATCAAATACACATTTAGACAGGGTTTTTGGACAACATGGATATAATGATATTTTTGGATATAGTCATGTTTTATTTTTTTGATATTAAAATATTTGACTATTAATATGAAGATGGGAGTTACAAGGCGATGTTTGAATTAAATATTTGGGGTATTATACTTCATGTTTTGATGATTATTAAAGAAATGGAAATTGGAGTGACAAGGGGTCCCACCTATTTAGTTATTATTTAAATAGAACCTTATCTATATATATTATTATTTGTTTTTCTCAACTAATTAGTTAAGCTAATTAAGCTTAACAAAAGAAAAGTAGTTGAACTACCATAACTTATTGAGAAAGAATAAAAGCTCATTCAATTGAAGAGATTTAGATCCTACCTTCTACTGGTTTTTTTATTCCTCTACTTAGAATTATCTATTGGTTATCTTGATCCTACCTTACTTTCATAGATTGACCATGGTTCATATGTGATAATCTCCCAACAAAATCCCTCTAAAAGTATCAGCCCCTCTGGTAGACCAGAAGGAAACGTAGCACATAGGGTGTACTGCATAGTCTCACCTAAGATAGCTCTATGGTTGGCCGCAATACTCAGGTGTTTGCAACCAGGGAATGAGTGGAGATCTGCAGTTGTATCTTGTAATCTTTATTTATTCAATTTAACATCTGATTATACCATTCATTCTATGTGTGCATGTGAAATACCAGATCTAACTAGTTAATTCATTCATCTAACATTCAACACTTAACATCAATAAAGACACATACATTCATACAACACAGGTGTTACCATGGTTCACCCCCTCCTAAGCTACATCCACAAAGATATGGCTCTCAAGCTCTTTATTATGGTTCAATAATATGTCACACTGCGCATGTTTACAATCTTAGATTTTATTCTCTTCAACAAGCTCTTCGATCCCTGTGAGGCTGACTAGATCACACCATGCTCCTTAGCCTGCGATCTAACCCTCGAGATCAAGTCGCTCAATTCTTCCCTAGCTCATTGGATTACTGAGTAGTACAGTTATTACAACTCTTTGCCATCTGTTCTCTGCTCACATCCTCTCTTTCTTTTCTCTTTCTTTCTCGGTCGGTCTGTCCCCTTTATTCCTTTAAGTACTACCTATTTATATTATTGGCTTATCATCCATTACAATACATTGCAAAAAACATAACCCTAGTATCATTGGGTCTTCCTTTCATGCATGCCTTGCCTGATTCCCTTACATGTATTGTTTTTCCTTCTAGATGTTCTTTCCTCCTTTCATGCTTCTCTTCCCAAAAATAGCCTTTTCTCTTGACTAGGTATGCATCCAATAGGCCCCCAACACTAACACGTGGCTCGTCTTGATCCACCTAAACCTTGTGCACTTCTTCAATAGCTCTCGCGAGATTCTAGAGCTTCTCTGTGAGTTCCCTTGCTTGTGTTTGCACCTGCAAGGTCTTTTCTCTGAGCGCATCCAATACTTGCGTTGCAATCTCCTCATTGATCATATCTACGCACTCTACCTAAATTTGTGCCATGTTCTTCTTTGCCTCTTCTACCTATGCAATGACCTTCGTTGCTAGCCCTTGAAGAGGTTCCATTTGAACTTGTTGATCCTTCTTCTGTGTCTGCACGACTATGAGTTTTTCTTGCAGCTTCTTCATATCTTGTACTCCTTTGAGGTGCTCATTGATCTTCATCATCTTCTACCTCTGCTTGAGGTCCTGGATAGTTGCGCTTATCTTCTCCTCTTCCTAGTCCCATTGTTGGACCTATTGATCCTCCTTCAGCTTTGTCTATAGTTGTGTTTCTCTATCAAACAAGTCAACAACTACTCTAACTTGTCGTTCCATTTCCTCCATTTATCATTTTTCTTCCTACTTCCTTTGTTCCTTAACCTCTGGGGGATTGGTAGGGATGAGTTGTTTGCATAGGTTCTCAATATCCTACCTGTATTGATCGAGTTTTTGCATAATCTGATCAATTTTCTATGTTGTCTTGGGCTCTTCCATTTGCGCACTCTTTGGAAATTTGTCATAGGCTACAACCAATCCCTTCTCAAGCCTATATACATGATCTTTCTCATCATTGGTCTCGATCTTGACCTGCTCGAGCACCAACTCCAACTCTTCTTTGTTTTCATTTGTGTGTTGCAGCTCTGTTGTGTTTGTGAGTGTGCGCGATTGTAACTCCTGCACGACGTTGACTTGTTGTTTATATAGTGCCTTGGTTCGTATCCGCTCCATTACCAACTATACTTGTGCCAGATATTTCAATGGTTTTTCGCCCACAATCTCATCCATGCGCAACATGTTGGGTGTAACGTGAAAATTTGAGCTCACCTGTGCTATCGTATGGATCATATCCTTCTCGTTGGGAACAGCCTTGGTTCTTGCTTGTGATGCTACGAGGACTGACTCTATTCCTTTGCCTGCCCTCTGTGTTTCTCTGATCTACTCTAGGAGTTGCCTCATGTCAGCCATATTGTCCTGGATCTGGTCCCTTTGATGTTGGGCATCCTCAAAGTCCTCAAATGCCTGGTCGTGGAATTTTTCAGCCACAAGGTCTACATCGTCCTCAGTGATTGTATATTCCAGTTGCATTTTGTGTGCTTTATCTTTCTTTCATGCACCCATAGTGTGTATGATCAGACTCTTGGTATGCCCTTGTTCCTATTGGGTAGCACTTGATCTGGTCCCCTGTGTTCTCTCAATCTCTTTTTCCTAATCTTGCGGTGCCTGGGTGTTTTCCTTCTTCCCCGTCTAGTTACCTTTCTTTGGCACACCCCCTTTCTTCTGTTGTGTTGGATTCTGAACTGGATTTGGCTTCTTGGGAATTGTTTTGTCTCCTACAAGTGTTTGTTCCTACCCTACATCAACTGCCTTATCCATGGACATCTCTTGAATCAGAACTGGAACTCTCTAGTCATCTTGCCAATCCTTGATGGCCATCTCTACGTCCTCTTCCTTGACACAATATCGCAGGTGTAGCCATTCCTTCGTGGGATCCTTTAGTGCTTGGATCCATACCACTTTAAAGTTGGCTATTCCCTAATATTTCACAACCACTTCTGGCGTAATCCTCCAAGTGTTGGCAATGATTTCATGTAGGTCGTTGTAATACCCTGCGAACATGCATGCATTTGCACTTTTGTTTTTGGGGTCTAAATTTTTCTGCAATGATAGGTATCGCATTGCACGAAAATGAGTGGATCGCTCACAAAAGTATGTATATTTAGGCTCCCTCCATATCACCAAGGTGATCAAGATGAGTATCCAGGGGTAGTGGAACTCTATCCCCGGGTCCTGTGCTTCCTTCCAGTCTTTAAGGAATAGATTTAATAAGTACGGGGCCCATCTAAGTATAGTTCTCTCTGCACACTATGATGAAGCTGCGACGACCCCAGCAGGGACTTCCTCCTTGCGACACTTCCTAAGAAACTTGCACACCATGAGTTTGGTGGCCATCCTTATCGTTGCTTCACTGATGCACTTGATGATGATTCTGTGTGACCCTATTTCAATGTCATACATCTTCTTCATTTACTCGGCTAGTGCCTTCTCCTTTGTCTTGTCATCGAGGAAATGTGTGGGGATCTCCCCCCAAGATGGAATCCCTATAATAAACGCAATGAGCTCTACGTCTATCAAGACAAGCACCTCCACCCATAGGTACCCTCCATGGGTAACTTCCATCAACTGCTTGATGAAGTTATTTACGTCGTAACCCCTTCCAAAGTGTGGGATATCCAACAGGTTTAGAATCTCGGTGTTGGCCAGTCCATCTTCCCACTATTTCGATAGGATAATTGGCTCGTCAAAGGGTCCTATACCCACGGTATCCAGGTAAAATTTCTTTGCAAACTTAGGAAAAATTTCCATGCCCATCACATCATGATTTGAGTACCGTAGTTTTTCCACATAGCCTAGTAGGTTAGCCATGATATGAAACCCTTCTGGAATGCGCGGTAGGAATGTGGTTGTTGTAGCCTGTTTTCATGGTGATATTGCTACTTGTTGATTTCCCTTCCACTATGGTGGCTGACTCGAGGTTCCAACCTCCACTGTTCTCTCCTTTGTATACGCCTCTTCCTGGTCAGTGACATATTCTACTATGCCCTCTTGTTGCTACTATGACGTTGTTATGTGTGACCTTTTTGGCAGGGTCACTTATGTCTGGTTCGGGACCATCCCATTAACCCTCGGGGCTTCTTCAAGGGTTTCAAGGCACGAAGGATTGTTTGCGTCCTTGGCCTATTGGCTCTGACTCACTTCCAATGTATCATATTACATGTTCGTTGTTGTTGTTTCTTAGGTTTCCTCCACCACTGGTTTGGGACTCGCTAGTTCCATATTGGGCGAAGGGATTTCATCCTAGTTGAAAAATTTAGTAGTCCTTGGTGGTTCCTGTTCACTTCCCTTTGTTTGTTGAGGTGCTCTAAGGTTGCTTCGAGGTCGTCTACAGGCTTGGCTCGACGCTCCTAGCTTGGGTGGTGCCATGGTGGTTAAAATGGTATCCGTTGAGCTAGTTTGTTATGTAACTCCTGCAAACTCACTCTCTTCTTTGTATAATCTATCATTCTATTATTTTCTCACTTTCACAATAACCCTTCTGATACCCGCGTGCTTACCTTATATAGGAATTGTGTGAAACTTCTTGGAGAAGTTATCGAACTTGTGTTTTGAATGAATTGGCACTTCCAGTGTACCTACCATTGAATTCCCTTGACGTCACTAGTTGGCATGATTAATGTGATGTCATGTTAATCATTATTGACAATCGATTTTGATAGATGCCATTAATTGGCACCTATTTTCCTTAACTGCCATTTCTACAATTTTTTACTTTTTTTTACTATTGGTAGTTTCTCCGTCACGATAACTTTTCCGAGTACGTGTGATGTTGTTTGGCCAGTGCACGTGGACATTCTATTTTCGATGCGGTACCCCTCTTTTAGTTGGTTGTTATCTTTTGATGTATGCCATGATAACCCCTCTGTTGATGTGCACAGTCCTTTGTTTTTTTTGTTTTTAAGTGTTAGGAGGTCGACTATCCCTATATAGCTTCAGTAGACTCCCATTGATCATTCCTATGAGTACTTTTCCTCCTAAATCCTTCAAATGTACATCTCCCCTATCTGTGACAGTGTTTACTTCATATGGTCCCAACCAATGCATTATGAGTTTTCCTGGGTGTTGAAGAGATTTATTGTTGTACACCAAGACTAGGTCTTCCTCCTTGAAATTTTTCCTCTTGATATGTCTATCATGCCAAGATTTTTCCTTTTCTTTCTGTACCTCTTGGTGAAACCCTGCTAAAATACTGTCTTCTTCCATGATCATCTATTGACTTATCCTTTCTTGTAATGTGAGCCTCTCTGCCATGTTTGTAATTGCTGCTACATATAGACTAGGTACCAAAAACTCTAATGGCACCACTGCTTCTTGTCCATACACCAATATGAATGGTGTCTTCCCTATCAATGTTTTGCATGTGGTCCTTTTTATCGCACAGTTTGTATTTAAGGTAAAATATGGACAAAAGGATGTCAAACTGGTGTAACTAAACCAATCCCACCACTTTCACCTCAATGGGAAGGCTCTTTCTGTTTAGGGATTTGAGGCCTAGGGGAGACATCCTCGGTGACCTAGGGTTTTGAGAAGGCAAATGTTTGAAGGATAAATGATAATTTCCTCCTCACAAGTCACCACCTGATCAGAAATTCCTAGATAAATATCCAATAAAGATAAAGTAACCAAAATTGCACCATCCCGAGACAAAGCAACAAAGAAAATGTGCATGTGCAAGCTCACTTGATAGTTAGTACTTCATATAATCAATGGACTTTCTGATAATAAAAAAATGAGCAATAATATTGACGAAGTAAATCAATGTTTATATGACAGCAATGATTACAATATTACTTCACTATAAATGCTAAAGAAACTATGGCATCCAATGTAACAATATCAACACTTTAGAAACAATGCCTTAACCAATCATTCAATTGCTTTAAAGGTAAAGAGAATGTTGTGCAAAGGTGTTTATATCATAAGAAGGTGACGGTAGCAATAGGGTTAGTAGGATTATTCTAGGCTAGGGTTAGTAAGACTTAGAATTTTTTCAAAGTTTAGAAGTTTGTTTTTTATCAAGTTACTCAATGCAAAAGGTCTTAGACCAGTGCACTACTAGGGCATATGGATTCAAAATAGGTCGCAAATGTTGAAGGAATAAATTATAATGAAATACCAAAGACAAGAGGGTTAAATGTTGAGGTGTTGTTAAGGCAAGGCCTCAACAATGAAACCCTAGGGTAGAAAGGCTCACTAAGGTGTAGAAACCCTAGGCCTTAGTGATTTCTCCTCCTTCTTTATCATGTTGGCAAGATGAAATTGGCTAGCTTGAGTAAGATTTCATAGGGATAAAGACAAGAGAGTTAGAAGGTGAAGTGTTTCTAGAGCAAGGCTTCATCAAACAAACCCTAGGGGAAAACAACTCATCAAG